>JALHCE010000238.1:0-29636 GCA_024340795.1 Tolypocladium amazonense | reverse complement strand
ATTTCTATGTAAATACTACTAATCCTTCCTCCCTAGGACCTCGAAGAGCCACTCCTACGAATCAACGACCCCGACATCGTCAAGAACACACGCGGCCGGCCCTGTAATAGCAAGCTACCAGTCCCTGCGCGCCTCAAGCACCAAGACGAGGCAGGCAGCACAGCAAGAAAGGCATCACGGCGGGCCTCACAGCTGCCGACTTCGTCACAGGCTACGAGGCAGCTCAAGGCCAGCATTCGACGGGAGCTCTCGCACGATGAGATTGACGAACTTAGCTACGATCCAAGCGCCCTTGCAACGTCACAGCAGAGATCGTCAACGCAGCCAAATACAAGGGGATCAAGATCAATTGGAGGACACGGCAGGGGCGGCACACAAGGCGTTACGGTGGGCTGGGAGGCAATTGAGTGGGAGCGGCCAAAGAGCCGGATAAATTGACGGGCCGGGATATTGCAACACCGAGCTGTAGGCTCACGATACGTTATTCTAGGTCAATTGAGAGGCATGCGTTATGTAGCTACGAGCGCATTGAAGTGTCTTGTGTGTGCGCTGTGTTTATTGCAGTAGTACCTCTACGAGCCAGGCCAACGCACTACAAGTGGGCGGGGCGGGCTGGCGGCGGGGGGGTATGACTAAATGGGCGTGTGTGTGCAACTAGACATCTGCGTGTGTGCAAATAGACCTACTCTTCCTTTTAAATAAAATGCTGAGCTACTCGTAGTGGTCGACCAAACTTGGCCTTCGGAGCCCCCCCGGCCCAAGTCTCGTATGGGAGTCCACAAAAGCTCAGGTCTGGTTGTTCCTTCGCCGCAGAGCCCTTGCACGGTACTTTCTCCGGCTTGGGTGCACAACATTGCGCAGAAAGCCGTCCAAATTGCTTTACCCCATTGGGTCCAGGACGGACCGCGAAATTATTTATCGAAGCCAAACACACCAAATACTGCGGTGTTCACTTCTACAGTACTCGTAATTCGACAGTTCCACGTTCATCATGGCAGGCTCGACGCCGGATGTCGATCCAAACGAGAGTAATGCTCATCTCGTGTACATTCCCGCTGGCGTCTTTGTCGTCATCTGCCCTGTTCTCATGGGACTACGGGTTTGGGCGCGCTTGAGACATGGAGGCAAGATGGGCGCCGATGACTGGACTGCGATTGCGGCTTTGGTGAGCTACTATACGACGTCTGGCCATACTTCTTGGCCAGTAGTTTAAGAAGCTGCTAATTGTGGCGCAGATATTTACGCTTCTCACCAGCGGCTTCCTTGTGGCCTGTAAGTCCCAACTGATTTGCTTTCAAACCTGTCGAGTCGGCCTCTAAAAAGAGCTTTTCAGCGTGCCAATACGGAATGGGACGGCACTCCGCTACACTCAAAGATCACGAAAAATTTGAGACAAACAAGGTTCGTTGTAGCATCGCAGTCGACTCATGCAGTGCTTATTCTTACCTTCCACCAGTACTTCTTCATGGCGCAGGTGACTTACAAAACGTCCATCAACCTCTCCAAATGCTGTATCCTGCTCCTCTATCTCCGTCTCTTCCGCATTGTCCGCTGGTTCCGTTGGTCTTGCTGGGCGCTCCTCGTCTGCGTCGCCATCTATTGCACCGCCTCTGTGACTGCCACCATATTTCAGTGCAGCCCAGTCATACGCGCATTTGACAAGAGCGTCCCGGGAACTTGCATCGACATGGCCAATTTCTGGTTTGCCAACGCAGGCTTCTCGATTGCCACCGACGTTATCATCCTCTTATTGCCTATGCCACTTGTGTGGCGGCTTGAGGTTCCAGTCGCCCAGAAAGTCGCTCTAATGGCTGTTTTCGCGGTTGGCATCTTCGTCGTCGTGACGTCGTGTCTACGCGTCACCACGCTCGACCTCTTTGCCAAGTCACCGGACAACACATACAATATCGCGAACGTCATGTGGACCATCGTCGAACCGAATGTGGCCGTCGTATGCGCCTGCCTGCCGATCCTTCGTCCCTTTGTCGTCAAGCTCTTCCCGGCGCTCAGGAGTAAGGGATACTCCAACGCTTATGGGACGCCCGGTTACGGCACAGGGAAATCGCGAGCCACGACTGGGAGCCAGGCAAGAGGCGGTCGGGATTGGGTCGAGCTTGGCGGTATTAAGTCGCAGGGCGTGCACCTAGCGTCAATCCAGCGGCCGAATTCCAACACAGGAAGCGAAGAGAGCATTTTAGCACCAGGTCAGAGACCCAAGGACGCTGCGCCGGGGATACAAAAAACGGTTGAGTACAGTATTCAGTATTCGAAGCAATGATTTTAGCATGCAGGGATAGCAGGCGGCCTACAAGGTGCTGAAATCGTGTACATAGCGGATGACCTGCTAAAAGGTAAGGGTCAAAATTACATGTATCATGGCGTCCAAAATGTAGAAACGGCATGTCCCATGATATGTGTATTCTGATTTTTACTTAAAAAGAGTGTATGCATATGTATACAGCATCGTAGATGCCCACCTACTGTGCGCATAATAAGGGCTTGAGTTGATTGAGCGAAGTTGGCGCATGTCGTTGCAGCGTTAGGGTACCCCGCGTCAAAAGAATGTCCATGTCACTCAAGCCCTAAGGCAATCGGACGGTGCAAGTGCAGGCAGCCCAGCGTGCAACCTGCCACCCCCTGAAACTACCTTACCTTATTAGATATCTGCTCACCCTTTCATCCTTTTCCTTCACCGTATGGCATTTTCCTTGTCCATGCTCAAGGGCGACAAAAAGGCGCACACAAACCTTTCGAGCTTCGCATCCTTCAACCAACTGCTCAACCAATTCTTTATATTGAATGGGTGCGGTACTTATTAACTTCTTAGAAGATATATTCTCCGTCAGTTGCTGCGGTAACAGCGCGAGATACTCGTCTTGCCCAATGCGCCACGCCGCGACACTTGTGGAGGATCCAACAATAAGTTTGGGAGTGGCGTGCCGAGCCGCGTTGTTTCATCCCGGTCGTTCCTGCTGGGGGCTTAAACGCTGATGCCGATACCGAACCAAATATCGACCAACAGGCTTCTTGCCGACTTGCATAACCCCCCTGCTCATACAAGTGTCAGGTGTCGAACGGGAGGCTCCGAGGCGGGGTGGCCAACGTGGCGATTTACGAAGCGAGCGGAAGGCCCTATGGGCTTGGTGCGATCACAATCCATTAAATTCTCTGGGCATTCTCTCCCAACATGACCGTCTGTCTTGACTCGACTGTTCTGAATGAGCTCAACACTTGATGGACGTGGCTTTGGCACGGAGAAGGTCATTGATATGATGCAGGCGTACTACGAGATGAGGCCGGGCTTAACAACCCACAAAAGAAGAGCGTGACGACATGCTAACCCATGCAGATGTCACGAAGGACGTTTACGGATAATGCCATCTTACCGATATTCTAACGCCAACATTGGTGGACAGTCTGGACGATGATCAATTAAGATAGTTGGCTGCCCAGTCGGAGGAATCCCAGTCGCGAAGGAACCAGCTCGCTGAATAAATCAAAGTCTTGCGACAGGGCCTCGAGCAGTGTCGTAGGTAAAGACCAAGAGATATGACAGGTATGCTATCTCGTGTTTGACAGAGCAGCCACAATGTTGAAGTGACCCGCATCAGTTGTTCCCTTAGCATCCTCAAGGTCGGCGCCCGCAGAAGCAAATAAGCCTTCCATATCTGGACCTATTGCGAAAAAGATATTGCGAAAAAGAGCGATAGATCAACGAAATTTACTTCGGCGCCGGAACGTGGAACAATTCCCAATTCGGTTGCACCAGTTATCATTCAACCAACGGCGGGCTCGCTCTTCAAAAAAGCCAGCCACGGTTCCAGCTTCTCGACGCCCGCTGCCTCAAAGTCCGAAAGCCCGGCTCCTGCCAAGGGGTTGGCTAAGTCACCGCCACCTGGGACTTTGGCGACAAAGTCAACAAGCACCTCCGCTCCTTCCCTATTGCCCGCGCCCAGCAGTTTTGAAAAGACACAGACTTGGCTCCTCCCCAGGCTTCGGCGCATTGTCCGATTTTGGAGTATTCGGTTCATCCGTATCCGGGTTATTCAGCTCATACGACTCAAAGGGAGAGGACTTCAACGGGATATCCGGAGGCGCGACGCAGTCTATGGCAGGCTCGGAACTGACCAGCGTAATCCCTTTGCGTCGAAGAAGTCCAAAATGAGTGGCTTGTTTCAAACTGAGAACAAATCTTCTAAAGCGGACTCAGGCAAAGAGAGTCAGTAGTGTTTTGACAACAAAGCCCTGACGATCAGCTAGCTAGCGACCGGCTCATACAATAAAGAAGACTTAGATTTCAACCCATACATTAGCAAGGAGAGACAGCGTGGGCCATTCCAAAGTTCATACGCCTTAGAGCGATTCTGAACTTCTTCACCCGAGGAGTCCAGGCTGCTAATCTAGAAGAAGAAGATGCTGGAGGCGTCGGGTACTGACTTGGCCCGGTAAGCCTGCGTAGGTGGAAGGCTCAAATTCCGGGTGCAG
This sequence comes from Tolypocladium amazonense, assembly GCA_024340795.1. Classification (NCBI taxonomy): domain Eukaryota; kingdom Fungi; phylum Ascomycota; class Sordariomycetes; order Hypocreales; family Ophiocordycipitaceae; genus Tolypocladium; species Tolypocladium amazonense. The sequence continues at coordinate 25,151 of JALHCE010000238.1, read as the reverse complement.
CAGATATTGCACTGCTCTTCATATAAAATGCGCCTTTTCAACAGCAGCAATCGTTGAACTTTGCATTTCTGGTCCCTCTTGACACAGAACTGCCTAACCTATTAAACGATCATTTGGATCCTTTCCTTACTTTACTACTTTCGCACCTGTCCCACGTTCCAATTTGCTCAGGATGTTGTCTCACTATCTGCTGCAGCCGAAAATAGTCTCTAAGTCTCAGTCGCTCGCTACTGTTGCAAGCACTTGGCGTCTCGCCTTTTGCCTACCAAACTGTCCGGACTACTGCGCGGCTAGAGACATTCATTTGTACGTACCAGATGAAATTCACCGATTTTCTCCGCAGCGGAGAAGGAAGCAGCAGCCAGGAACCTATCGTCAGCCAACAGAACAAGCGTTAGGTTTCAACAGATTTTGACCATCAACGACCACATCATGCTGCCCAACTAATTGATCAAGGTAAGAGCAAGCAATTGTACTGCAAGCCGACTTCATATACAACAGAAACTCACACCATATACACGAGCAACTTGCAAATCTCCACTGATTCCCAACGACAAATGTTCTACCATGGTTATCAATTATTCTTGCCGGTCTGGCGTCCTGGACGGTACTCACCCTAGACTTTTAGTTGACGCGCCTAAATGGCGAAAAAGCTTGCCCCCTTGTTAAAGTTGGAAGTGCGCAGGAAGCCTAATTGAGCCATGCAGTGAGTCCTACAGTTTCCTCGAATTTAGTTTGTGAAGCTCGCCTCGGAAGGTTGGTTGTGAATCCTGGCCCTTCCTTCTAATCGAGTGCTTTAGCGCCCAATGCGTAGACCATCTGACGGCGCCCGTTACCAACGAGTATGGCCCGCAAAATAATGGTAACTAGGGATTGCACGGGGACGTCTCGTCAGTTTGACCATGTCACAGAGACTTTCGCGCCCAGTTTATAGGAATAAAAGAAATGCGTCATGTTGACCAAAAGAATGCATCTGCTTATCTGTGTTCAATGAAAACAGGCCGACAATCGTGCTAGAATTCTTTTCTTCTCATATTTGCCCAACCCCCAATTATGATGCGAATTCCGCGACCAACTTATCCACGTGCGACGGACTCTACGAACACATGCCTGAGAGAATAGTAGATACTGGGCGTGGTCATATAGCTATGTGAGCATGGTCTTGAATAGTGCGCTGTATGAGGTGGAAGTGTAGGTCAAGTTTTGCAAGTGGGCGAACAGGTTCGAGCGACGTGGATGGACTCTCAGATTGGATCATCATCAATTAGCGACTGAATATTTGTACCTTGTGAACTCTCTTGCAATTGCTTGTTAGTATCTCAATGCGGCCATTCGAAGTGAAGTGTCCAGCAGCTTTTTAAACACGGCGAACTTCTTTAACACTCTTGTCATTCAGTCATCCAGTCCAGGGCAATCTTCTGAAATAACAGTAACTTTGGTATACGGAGAAGGCTGCTGGTAAATCAAGTCAAAGTGATCACCTATAAACCATCAGATTTGGTGCGCATGTCGTCGACACGTTCATTTTACCAGGGTATTTAGGGACATGCCTGCCACCCAGGTGTTTAGAAACACTCGGCAGGTGATCGTGCTCCCAGCCGATGAGTACGTTGCCTCCCCTGTACTTCAGTGCAAAATTGGCGGCGCATTCTGTTTCGTCGAAGTCGCAAGGGGTATCCATTTCGATCCCGAGGGAGTTGGCAAGCGGAAGAGTGGTATTAAAGGGTCGTTGGCTCAGATTATCTGACATTGCTATAAGTCAGTTTCAACGCCGTCAATACTGGTTTGCCATTATCACAGACCTCCGGGGTGTGGTGTCTGCACCATGATGTGTTGAATGTTAAACTCGCTATCTCTGCCGAAGACGTCGACCAAACACTGAGCACGCTTCATTCCCCGGGCAGAAATAGTTCCGTCGTGGTTTTTCTCTGCATGGCGGATGAGGAAGAACTCAGGCTTGGCGCTCGCATCAGCCTTCTCAACACTGGTGTCCGCTGGGGCTCCGACCGCTAGACCAGAGCTAGCAGCGGCGACGGCAGCGATGAAAGCGAGCTTCATCACTTTGGACTGTGTCAGAGTGTAATTAATAAGGTGTAGAGCTTGCGGAAGATTGCAAACAGCAAGTCGCAGACTTACATCTGGCTCTGCGCCGGTTGGCTTTATATAAATTCTCCTGCGCGACTGGCAACAGCCACCACATGTTTCCAGGACGCGAAGGATTCTCGGCCCCTGAGTGACGCGCACAAGTAGATCTTACACTGAAAAGCTCAATTTAGCAAGTGGTTACTGACTGATAATTGCCGTAAGACGGGTGGCTCCTCGGTCACTTACCAGGCATTTTCAGCCAGGGTCCTAGGCGAGGTAATATTTTGGCCCGTCAGGGATGGGGGCCACCCATGTAATCCTGCGATAACAACAGCCGGACGCCGCTAAATAGTCCATCACGCGTACGTAGCGATTTTCGCTTGGTTGACGCCGGGCATCTCCTCAGATAATTTGCGGCTGACGCTGTGTCTGCATGAATCTTGTGGACTGTGGGCTGTTAGAAGTCGTTGGCTCTCCCTGATCTGAAACTGCGTCTGAGCGCTGGCAAGGATCCTGAGGCTGGTGACGGATAAACGGCAGGCGAAGGGAGTCATTTGCGATTGATAATTAACGCGGTAGATGGCGGGTGAAGCCGCTGTTCACTGCTGTACTACTGTCCCATAAGGGCATAGCGTACCAGCCAAAGCGACTGAAAGTCCACGCACACGTGGTGTCGCTATCTTGGCGTTTTGTGGCTTTCCAGTTGCAACGGGCATAAGGCCGTCGCTTACGGAGTACAGTCTGAAGGGCTCGGTACCCTTTCCGGTCTTGTTCGAAATGAACGCCAACCATCGGGGGCCCACGCGCGACAGTCGGTGACGTAAAAGGGAGCTTTCTCGGCTACGCGGCAATCCTATCTCTACGTCGGCATAGTGGGCGACATGGCCAGTTCTCTGATCACTTCATTATTTCATTTGTGGAAGAAGAGTTTGATGATTATTTGCTCACAACCATTTTCTGGCCTCTTACTCTCTACCTGAGCTGGACGAGGATTTATTTGCCTGTCAACGGACTCCGTGGCTTACCGAGGAAGCTAACAGCATGTGGCTGGTATGTGCGCCCGGTGACGGATCCGGCAGGATCGGCAGGATTACGACCCTCGCGAGTCTACGGAGTAGACAGGCAGCAGCACTGTGTCGGCTGGCAATTGAAAGCACTTTCCTGTTTTGGGTAGCTCATCGAGAACGACGCTAACGAGAGATCACACCTTGCAAATTTCGCCTGCTACTTTCAGGAACTCGTAGAATTCTGCATTTGAGAGCTTGAACAGACAGTCCCAGTTGGGTTTCCGTCCCAGGCTTCCGTGTGATACCACATGGCCGCGACGGCGTGGCTGCCACGGTGTGTCGAGCTCAGATTCGAAAATCTCATCTAATGGTTTAGGAAGGAAAGATTTATTTCCGGTTTCGATGTCAATCTATTGCACTCTGAGGCCAGCCACTTGACCACTAGCCTCACGATGGGTGGTCTTCTTTCAGACGAGCATCATCCTAGTTTGATCATCTAATTTGAAACCTGCACGTCTTATTAAGAGAAACGCGGCTTGATTACTCGGACGACGTAGAAGGTTCGTCCCCAGAGCGATGAACTGTTAATACTATCATGCCAGAAAGAATAGTGTTGCTACGTGTTTGGGCACGATGGTATTCGCCACCTGCCGATTTGTCCCCATGGCGATGTATTGAAACCGAAATTCACTGGCTCGTTGCTTCTGAGAGCCACAGATCCGGGTTCACTTAAGATCATTTTCTGGGAAATCATCCGTGAGCCAAGCACGATAGAATTAGACAACAGAACCTTTTTTCTCAATTAGGCGTTCGGGTTTGTATTTCTCTGTTGTTACGTAAAACATGTTGATACGTAGATATCCCTAGCTTGGATAGTATTTGTGGTGTGTCAACTGCTTCTAGCCGTAGGTCAGACCGAGACTTGCCTTCGACTTAGCGCCATGATTGAAGCCCCAACAAACATTGAAGATTGCTGAGCGGTGATGTCCGCCGGAACCAGGAAGGAGATACTAATAAACTACATTGTAGGGCGTACCTATGGGCCGCCTGCTTGTATAAGTGATAGGCCAGTGGCATGACTCTGATTGGACAAGCTCACTAATAATAATGGGCTATATCGACCAAACCGTATACAATATTTACACCTGTAGGTGGCGGCGGTAACAGAGTATAAGACAAGGCGACGAGCGGCAGAGTGTAGTGGACGATCCACAGCTTTGCCATAGACTACCAAATCAGTATATACAAGAATACCTTTCATAACAGTATATGGGAATATGATGGCTCAATTGATCTCTAATATTACAATACTTGGTCGCCCTAATTACAAAACGCACCCCTCTAGCTATAATAACTCCGTTCCGTCTTCACATGGCGGCGAAGAATGTAGTTATACATTCCGCACCGGAAGAGAGTCACGCCTCTGTTTTTTGGCATGCGCTGTCAAGCCCTTTGTTAAAGAATTTGTGCATACTCCGCCCGTAAAGTATTCGTCAATGTTACGCAGAGTACAGTCGGCAATCTGCTCGAGTGCCTCCTCGGTAAAGAAGGCCTGATGACCGCAGATGATGACGTTGTGAAACGTCGTTAGGCGCATAAGGGTATCATCCTGAATAATCTCGCCCGAGTGATCGTCGTAGAATAGCGAGCCCTCACCCTCGTATACGTCGAGGGCCACTCCCCCAAGCTTATCAGCCTTAAGCGCCTCGACAAGGTCCTCTGTATCGATAAGGCCGCCCCGGGAGGTGTTAACGAGCATGACCCCCGGCTTCATCTTTGCGATAGTCGCCTTGTTAATAATGTGTCGCGTAGAGTCCATAAGTGGGCAGTGGAGGCTGATAATATCGCTCTGCGAGAGTAACTCGTCAAGGCTCATGTACTCGCCGATGCCGTTAAAAGCCGGTGAGGGAAACGGATCGTAGGCAATGACACGGCATCCAAAGCCCTTGATGATGCGCCCCATGGCGGCGCCAATCCTACCCGTGCCGATGAGGCCGACTGTTTTGCCGTAGAGCGTGTGGCCGAGCAAGCCGTCGAGGGCAAAGTTACCCTCGCGAATGCGGCTATAGGCGCGGTGTGTTTTGCGATTAAGGGTCTGGAGCAATGCGACGGCGAACTCAGCTACAGCCTCAGGAGAATATGATGGCACGTGAGCCACGAGTATGCCATGATCCTCGGCAGCCCGAAGGTCGACGTTGTTATACCCTGCGCAGCGGAGTAGAATAGTCTTAACCCCCTCGCGAGCCAGGGCAGCGATGACGAAGGCGTTGACGTCGTCGTTGACGAAGACGCAAACAGCATCGGCTCCTCTGGCTAAGAATACCGTGTTCTTGCATAGCGTGATGGCGTGGTAGACGATGTCTACCTTATCGGAAGCCGACCTCGCCGCATTGGCGGCTTCAAGGTACTTCTTGTCGTACGGCTTGCTGCTGAAGACGACGAGCTTCATGGTCGCGGATGGGTGTGGGACACTGGTAAAGAATAGCAGCGATTTGTCTCCGATTCTCTGTTTAAGAGTCAAATGTTATGCGAGCAGGATGTGATCGACTGAGAAGTGTGAAAAGTGGACGAGCCCATGTGCGGTGACTGCTGAACATTATCGATTAGAGACGGGTTATGAACTACAGCTGGCTTGTTTCTATATCTTTTGACAAGATGGACGTCATCCTGAATTTTCCGAGAGAACACAGAGTGGGCTGACAGACAAAGAGATTTTCTTAAGAGAAGGGCTGAGTTATGAAGAGATGGAGTGTAGAGGAAAGTGGTGGCGGAGCTTGTTGGGTGAGCTCGGTGAGCCCGGTGGGCAGAGCTAGCCCCACCTTCTAGGCGCGCTCGGACGGGAACGGAACGGCGATCTAGGCGGGCACGCGGTCGCGCCAGATGCGAATAGTCTTACTCGTAGGGTGAGGATGTGGACCCTGGCCCGTGGCACTGGGCGACGCGGGGAAGTGCTTCACCAAACGAGAACAGGGGTCCCTTCGAAGCTTTGTGGTGTTCTCCAGCAAAGGGTTTTCCGGGCTGCAGGCACGAGCTACCAGAGGGCGGTTACCAATGGCGTCCTCAAGTCTCTGGTTCACGGGAGCGTACGGGAGAGTTTGCGTGCTAAAAGACCACGGCGAAGACCTCGAAGAAGAAAAAACATCTGCCTGAAGAAAAGAAAAAAAAAATCCAAACCAAACCAAAAAACGGAAAGCGGCTGGGATCGAGAATTGCTCCTCATAAGAAGGCGCCTCCCGATCAACGTGATCACGGCCCGGTGCCACCCGATCAAGGCCCGGTGGAGTCTCGGCAGAAAGCTACATTGGGCGGGCGCGGAAAAAAGGGCCTCGAAGAATCACGTGGTCCGGATTGATGATGGTGGTGTCCGTGGTGTTATAGTGGGACTACGGGCGATAGCCGCAAATCTTTGCCAGGCGGCCGCGCCGGGAACCGGGCGGGGGGCGGCGCGTTGCCGTGAGGCATGGCCAGATCTGGCGCTTGCACTTCGCACCGGCGAAGGCTTAGGTGCGAGCAGGTTTTCATAGGGCGCTAGCATCATCTCCCGACTCAGCTTATAAGGCCACTTCGATCTCCGTAGAATCACATAGACTCGGTCCGTTCATTTCTTGACTAGTACAATTAGACTTGATACTCCTTGGCTCTTCGTCGAGGCTGTTTCCCTCCTAGACATTCTCTTCGACTTCGAACTCTGTTTCTTCGAAACTTACACAGACACACAATATGGCTGCTGAACAGACCAGGAACGCCCAGGTGCCAGATAAGGACATCAATGTCTCCAGTGCCAGCAGTGGCCGTGCCAGCAGTGGCCGTGCCGACGGCACCCTCTCACCCCCTGCCTGGAGGCTGTACGAGCCCCGCAAACCGGCGAACGCTGGGCCCCTCGGCCTCTGTGCGTTCGCTCTGACTACCTTTGTCCTGTCTGCCATCAACATGCACACCCGCGGCGTCTCGGCCCCCAACATCGCAGTGCCACTGGCTTATGCCTACGGTGGTCTCGTCCAGCTGCTCGCTGGCATGTGGTAAGTCAGCTTGACAAACATCCTTTTATCGATCCATGTATGTATGCTAAGCGCGTGCAGGGAGATGGCTTCTGGCAACACCTTTGGCGCCACTGCTTTCTCGTCATATGGTGGTTTCTGGATCGCATACGGCATTCTTCAGACGCCCAACTGGGGCATTCTCGAGGCAGACGGCCCCTACAAGGGCGACACCGCCAGCCCTATTGCTCTTTTTCTGACATCCTGGGTCATCTTCACCACCATCATGCTCCTCTGCACCGTCAAATCGAACTTCGTGACCTTCATCCTCTTCTTCGTCGTGGATATCACCTACACTCTCCTCGCGACGGAGCAGTACGCCCGCGATAACGGCAACGAGAGTCTTGCCCTCTCGCTTCAGAAGGCGGGCGGCCTGTTTGGTTTCGTGGCCGCGTTCCTGGCTTGGTACAATGCGCTGCATGGCCTTCAGGACAGCAGGTTAGTAGCTTCCTCCCCTCGTTCCCCACTTAGCCCCTCCATTCTGGAGCTCTGTCCGCTGCAAGACATGGCGTTAACTGGGAACCAGCAATTCTTTCTTCCAAGTTCCCGTCTTCCCCTTCCCCTGGTCCGACGAGGGTAAGGCTCTCCGCGGCATCAAGAGCGAGCGTGTCGAGGTATAGACGCGCTTACGAGTGCTCCTGCCTCTCTATTCTCCGTGCTATTTTAATAGGGAAATAGAAGGCGAATCGAAATACATTGTACAACATCTAGGAATAGCGGAACATTTTCTAAAGATCATAGACTCAGCCGCTACTACCATATAGACATAATACTAGATCTGTTTGCATCACAGTTTTATTTATCTGGTAGCGACCGATGTGTAAGAACCTCCGGCGTCACGCGCGCGCACTCTTGCTTCACCTTTGCAGCCTCTCCTGACGAACTGAATGGGTGCTATCGTTAAGCACCTCTACTAAGGGATGCTCTGTTAGCGCGCAGACGTCCCTCTCGCTGGTTATACCCCGAGGCTTATTATTCTCCTCCAGACCTCATGAAAGGGATGTTATCGCTCGGTTTTGTCGACGTGCTGTTCAGCCGTTGAAGCGAGAGCCATGCACGAGAGACTCACAGACTGGGAAATATTGCAATGGCAAGTCAGTCGAATTCCCTTCTTCCCGAGCCCCGTGGAGACGCGCGGTGCTCGAGCTACTCGCAAGTTTCAAAGAGTTCATAGATCATTCCAAGCCAGCAGCACAGATTTCCCAATAAAGTGTGCTCATGGTGCAATGTTGAACGCTTCTCTATGACGCAGGAGTCACCAAGCTCATCCTATAATAACGCGACCATCTAACGCAATACAAGACCATCTTCGGGGTTAGCTGTTTCCGCCGCTTTTACGAACGTATGAATTGTGCTAATGGACTTTAACTTCTGAGAAAAGTAATGCGAGCTTCAACAAGCCTGTATTGGGTTGACTCCTCGTATCGAGATCCCAAAACACAACAATACCCAAGAATAACGGCGTTTTCAAAAGATCTTTTTTAGATCAACTCTACCTTATCAGACTGCCAGAGGATCCGCGCGGGACTGAGTGTTTGTCTACCGTTGGCTTGCGGCAAGCTGCATGTTGACGGGGAGGACGAATCCTGCACTGCTGTCCATGAGCGTCGGAACCGAGTTATGATCGCTCATATCATGGAATGCAGCCCTAACCCAAACTGCTCCAATCTCGACGACGGTAAATGGGGCCATGTGCTGTGCATTTCCCTGGAAGGCGGAACTTCACAGTTCAAGGGCATCGGCACGGGTGGCCTCGGCCTATGGGGCAAAGAAGATGGCTATGGGATTCAAAGTTTGAACTTGAAAAGAACTCACCTATTGCCACAGGGACAACGAAGAGCTGCAGCGAGTGGTACCCGCGTCATTTACCCACTCTTCCTCGCCGTCAATAGCAATGCATGTGAGGGGACTTGATCGTCGGTTAGGCTTATTGCGTTGGTCCAATTTGCGATTGGATTGCGACAATATCCATATCCTGGGTTCTGCATTAGTAGTCCTCCGTTAATTTTAGTTGACCAACAGGCAACCAACAGCATAAGGCTTACGAGTAGGAGGGCCAGTACGACCCCGGTAAGCCTCGAAGGATCCCCTCGGCCGACAGCGCTCTTCGGCTCACGGCACCAGTGAAATCTCTGCCGTTCCGCTCCAATTCCTCGATTGCACCCCGGACCGTCAGTGACAGGGCTGTTTGCGACATGCCGTGCGTGTGCTAGCTTCTGTTGGCACACGGTAAGCCAAATCAAGTATATAAGGGACTCGTTAGAGCACTTTTTGCTGCGACCGAATTTTTATGTTCTTCCCCCACGCCAAGCTTTCTTCGGGATCAGTCATTTACATCTTCGCTTCAGACTACTCCAGCAGTCCATCAAACTACGTCCAAAATGCACCTGTCTGCCCTTCTCACTCTCGCCATGGCCGCGCTCGCCATGGCCGGGAAGCCAAATGTAAATTCAGGTATACAATATTGGACTCCCTGGAAACATCTACAAATCATACATTCTAACATAAGGGTCCATGCAGGACAAGATGATGGCGGTGTTGTTGAGACATGGTTCTTCTCTACGAAGGGTAAGTTGAATCCTTGGCCGCCCTTTTAATAATATCTGCCGTTCTAACATACGCTGCAGAGAACCAAGAGTAAACGGCACTTACAACTTAACACTGCCACCGCCTTATGCCTACCGCAAGTACTCAATGGGTAGGAAGGGTGCCTGGTGGTCATTTATGCTGTCGAACGCACCAGGCCAAGTGCTACTCAATTACAACATGTCATGTTTTAGTGCCATACATACCTATTGTTATTTTGTGATTGATCTCAAAACGTTGCTCTGTAGGACTTGACTTGCCAAACTTATATCTCTTCCACTGGCACGCAGCTATGGTGTTTTTTCCCCTGGTAGTATTATTGCTCGATGCACACATGTAATCCTCCTCTCTCTGCTGGGGAAAGCCAAGTCCCCTTATGATCATATGTCTGTATATAGCAGCCATTACCACGATCGGTCTCTCACCTCACCTGTCGAGGCCAAAGAGGTCCAGAATATAGGATCTGACGCCATATTTGTTAAGCGGGGCTCTGTCTTGCGAAAAGTGCAACGCAGCCTATTATTACTTCTCCTTAATTTGCACTTCAATCCAATGGACCGTAGAAGGCAAGATGATCAGGTATTTCGAGTGCTCTATTAGCATCACGTGGTTCTGCCGAAGCCTAGAGTCAAAATCGCAATCCAATTCTCATTTACTTTTATGGGATCGAGGTCTCTTTCCCAATCCAAGGTGTGCTCCCATCAGGGCAATGCTTGTAACGCTCCAGTACCGGGTTCCAGTGGTCCAAGGGCCGACGGTAACAAGCGCTATGTGCGAGAGCAAATTCACGCAATTTACTCCAATCTCGACACATGTGTTCCTGGCCAATACCAGACGGTACGCCGTCAGTTTCATTCGCATTTGCATGGAGGTGGCCGGTGTATCGTGGTGTATCGTCGGCATAGCAGATAACATCTTCTCGCAAGACGTGGAGGCAATGTGTAACGTGCCCGAAGGGATAGACTTGTTCCACACCATCTCGAAATTGCCTGAGGGCGTCGCGGAGCACACCCTAAGATTGCATTCTCATCAGCCTGACTTCACAGTGTTTTGAATAGGCAAGTACAATAGTAGCACACTTACCACACAGTGCAAAGAGTGGAATGCGTGTATCACATAGATGCCCTTTGAATGATCCCATGGCCAATTTTGAGAGGTAGGCACGCCTTCCACCTTTGCATACTCATGGCCGAGAGCAACAAATCCGTGGTTAACATCATACTCAGGGTCCTCCCACATTTCATCATCAATATCCCGCTGGTCTAGGGGTATCTGGACGGGAAAGTTCCATTCTAGACGGGCTACAGAAAGCAGATTTAGTTATGTTCCTTCAATCTAGCGCGGCTAGCACCTCTAACAAGCTTACCAATGCTTGGAGCACCATCATTGCGTAGTCCCACGTGTAGTTTGGCAAACAGTAGCGCATTTGAGGCCACGGATATGGCAAGCAACGCACACAAAACATAGAAAGGGCGCCTGGTCCGTGACAAGAGTGATTTCTCGAGGCTGCAAGGAAGCTTGTCGCTGTGAAGGGGAAAGGGATTGGCAGAGTCCCCAGAAGGGGATCGCGGCAGCGGTTCGTACTGCTGAGGAGACATTCTTTGCCGTTGTCAGTTATGGAACTGGACATAACAGTCCCTGTTAAAGGGAGGGTGAATCGTCGCGTGGTCAACTTTATCGCGGGTGCACGTGAGAGGAGCACGTCGATGTCGGTCAAGGAATTTCATCTCTAAACATTGCAGAAATATTGAGCTGTATTTTTCAGGGGCCTACTCGTAAGCCTGCAAAATTATCAGCTTCTGCGAGTAGACTTGGGCTAGGTGAATAACGGCCCGCACCCTAGCTGGTTGAAGATACCGTGCCGTGCACAGGGATCCAAGTTCCTCTTAATTATTTTCACATTAGCGTGCCGTTACTCTACATTGTCGACCGAGTTTACCTGGCATTCTGGACGCTACCAGCCGTGTCGTTGGTTGCTGATTGGGGATATGATTCGCCAGGATTAAGTTGCAAAAAGTTCGCCAAAAAGTACCTGTACGATACCCTGTATTCTGCACGGGAGCGTGAAATGGACCTGCCTAATCTATGTACTCGTAGGGTCGACCAACACTCCGAAAAATCCTGCTGCCGTGGGGGGCCACCTTCTAGGAGGAAAACCCCAACAAACTACTCGTAAAATGGGCTACCACTTGTAACTTGCTCTAGGACAAAGCTGCCCGTTTTCGGTGGAATGTTAGGCTTCTGTAGAATTAGGTCCAAGCATCAAGGTCCATTAAAGAAAGCATCAATTGTTTTGGGTTCGCATGACAAGGGACGCCGGACACTAACTTACGAGTACACACCAGACATCAGACAAACCCTGGCGACATGGGGGTCGGATTGGCAGGCCGAGGTACGACCCGCGACGTTTGGACGTCTGGGTAGCCAGCGACACCATGGATGCAGCTTTGAACACACAGGGTGCGACCAACACCCCGAGGCATTTTCTTGCCGTCCCTTGCCGTCTCTCGCCCATTGCGGACGACGGCCCCTTGGAAGGTCGCAAAGGAGCAAGCAGTCAGTCCAAGGGTTTAGTCCAATCAGATCTTGCGTTGCAGGGTACAAGTGGGGTCAGTGACCTTGAACGACAGTCAGAGGGATGCAGGTCGCATGTGAGATGCATGATGCATCGAGCATTCCACAACGGCATGGACAGGCAAGAGTTGTTTTACATTACGGAGCAAAAACAGCTAGTCTAGTGTTGTGGTAGTCCGATGCTAAATGCTCCGTACTCCTCATCCAGCGCTGCGCAGTACTTAAGTGCATCTGCAAAACTCCAGTCCCCAAGGCCGAGTGCTGGCATCAGTGATGTTGCTCTTCTTGGCGACCGGCCGGTCTCTTGTTCTCGTTTTTTACTGCGCCTAACTTGCCCACTACTGCCAATATGTCCGACTACAAAGCAAACGACCTCTACGCGGTTGGCGGCGTCTTCCTCGGCCTCGGCGTCATCACACTGGGCGTGCGCTTCTACGCGCGGCGTCGACAGAGCGCCCCCATTCTAGCCGACGACTGGCTGATGGTTCCTGCCTTGGTAGGTTCCATAAAATGCGTTCACGGTCAACGAGTTTTGAACCGGGTTTGTTGACGCGATCTAGGCCACGTATATCGGCGCGTGTGCTGCTATGTTTTTTGGTAGGTTGAATGCCGCGGGTTTGGCAGTTGGCACGGGAGCTAACGAGTTTCTTTCTAGGGATTGGTCTTCATGTCTTTGGTTACTCTTCCCATGACATGACCAAGGCGGACGCCATGGCCAAAGCAGAACGATCAGGCAGAGTAAGCAGCAGTTTCGACATGGGGTGTTTAATACAATTTGTCGAAATATTTACTAAAAAAGTCATAGGCGCAACTCGCCATCAACATAACCTCTATTTTTTGCCGCGGCTTCACGAAGATGAGCATCCTTTTCTTCTATAAGCGAATCTTTTGTGTTGCTGGCCGAAAAGCCATTCTCAATTGGATCGTGGTTTCTTCCATCGTCATCGTGGCCTGCTACGTAATCACTTTTGTCTTCCTTATGGCATTCCAGTGCCACACACACTTCTCCGCACCCTGGGAGGGTACTGCGGCCAAGTACTGCGACTATTCATACCCCGCTCTTCTTGGCGAGGCTATTTCGAATTTTGTGCTCGATGTCTGGGTTTTGGCGCTGCCGATATTTCCTGTATGATGTCCCTATCTTCTCGAACCCCAAGTCTGTCGCAATTAACACTCTACAGATCATCAAGCTTCAAACGACTAAGACTAGACGACTTGCTATTACCGCTCTTTTTCTTCTAGCCTGCGTGTAAGTCTTAACTTCCTCGTCGACTACCTTCACGCTCCCTGCTGACGAAGTACCAAGTGGCGTAGGCGCTTCAATCGCACGCCTCGTCCTCTTCGTAAACTTACATAACAGTGAGCGGTCCTTCCCTATGTACTAACTTGCACGTGCAATGCTGATATGTTTTTTCTTACAGTGGGTCGTGAGCAAATTGCCCACTCTGATCCAGAGAGTAAGTTCAAGCGTGCAGCAATCGTGTTTGGTCGAACATGGCTGACATTTTACAGAGTCTCTGAGCGAGGTATCCTTCTACACGGTACTGGAGATGGGCGTGGCAGTTGTTGCTGCTAACTTGCCATCCATCTGGCTGGTGTTTACTTCCGTAGCCCCAGATGCCATCCTACGAAGCATCCGCAGCGTCGTGTCGCTTGCCTCTCTGGGCTCAAGAGGCTCAAGGGGCTCAAGAGGTTCGCAGAAGTCGCAAAAACTATCCAATGCAGAGGCTCTCAAGTCGAACGCGTCGTCTTCATCTTTCGCACCAATCGCAGGATCATCTGCAGAGGCAGCAGTATCAGCAGAACCAGGGGCATACGAAATGGGCAACACTCGAAGAGGACACGACCAGGCTGATGTACCCAACGGGCAGATACAGGTTCGCCGTTCCGTGGAGCAAACCTCAGGGACTCCGCATCATGAACAGGTGTAACCTGTGTCTACCGGTACGGCGCAGTGGAAAGGTCATTCAATGTTTGGATACCTCGAGATTCAGAGCCCCATTGCATTCTCAAAAATTTGTAGCGTGGCTAGCGGCTCTGGGCTACGAATTCTCCACTGTATATCTTGTAATGGCGGATACTTATGCTGGAGTTGATAAAGAAATTCCCTGGTCCTGCACGCCTGCTTACAATCCAACATCTGGCAGATATAGGAGGGCTCAACTTACTAACCAAAGACTTGAGCTCCAAGACACACGTGCCATACACGTACGCGCAAGATCGAAATCCCTGACAGATGTGTGAACAACCTTTTTCGTTTTACCTAAAATTGGCCATCGAAACACGGCTACATGTACAGAGCAACTTAGGTTCGATCAAAACCAGTCCACAAATGAGCCACCGCTTGAAAAGGAGGTCGTCCATATGGTACGCAGGTATCCCTTGAATGCTCTGCTAGAAAAGAAGATTTAGGGATTGCGACAAGGATCGGCATCCTGTTGTTGGCTCGGTGCCTAGCCTCGGTATGATATTCACCGGAATGAAACCCGGACGAGCCGGGGGGCTAGGCTACTAAGAGCTGCTGTGAACCGGTGTATGGGGGCAACTGCATGCAGGCCACCTGCAATGCAAGAGCTGCATCTTAGGAGGTGGCTGGCGAGCCAACGCCACCCCGCCCCTCTGCATTTTCAACTCCTGCAACCTCCCTCCCGCGCCCAAGTTGCGCACAACCTTCTCTCGCATATTTCATTGGAATCAGCCATGCTGCCTCTCAGACCATCAGCTTAAGGCATTACGAGCCATTCGCAAAGTCACACAGCCTCGACATCGTTGACAAGTTCATGATGTTGAAGATGCAAACACGGGGCGACATCACAGCACTTGGCTCAGCCGGTCTGCTGTGCTGCACAGCAGCCCTGCTGTTGTTAGCCAATGTCGCTTCCGGCGAAGTCGCAAAGAGTAAAGGGATCTTTCAGGGCCGGAATACAGCATTCTCTCAACAACCATTGCATGGCGCCCAATTTACCAAGAAGTTACAAGACAATTCCACATGCCCCACATACGGCGAGTCCCAATGGACAGGTACTGTTACCGTGGGAGATGGGCGAGATCTCTTCTACTGGTACTTTGATAGTCGGAACGACCCAGAAAACGACCCGATTATAATCTGGATGAACGGAGGGCCAGGTGGCTCCTCCATGCTGGGCGTATTCCTTGAAATGGGGCCTTGCTGGCTGGAACCCGACAGCGACGAGCAACACAAGGCCAAGCCTCGGCCTAATCCGTGGTCGTGGAATAACAATGCTTCACTTCTCTTCCTCGACCAGCCCGCAGGAACCGGCTTCTCACGGCTTGCCGATGACCAAGCCATGCCGGTAGCGGAAGAAGACACAGCACAAGATTTTCAGCAATTCCTGAACATATTCTTCTCAGACGTGTTCCCAGAGAAACAGAACCTGCCCATTCACATAGCGGCTGAGTCATATGGTGGTCATTACGGACCTGTATATCTAAACCACATCATACAGTCACGACGATACGATTCTCACACGGCATTTTGGGGCAATATTTCGTCTTTGATCTTTATCGATGCAGTTATTGATTTCACTGGGACCTTCGTGGGAACATACGAGCTGTTATGCCAAGACAGGGAAGAGAAAGGCATACTTAATGCGACAGCATGCGAAGACATTGCACGGAATCTTCCTGAGCAGGAGCGACTGGGGCTAAGTTGTCAACTCGCTTATAAAGCCGGCGCAGAGTGCACTGCTGCATATGAGCATGGCGACAAGGTTATCCACGGCGCTTACAACGACTTGGTGAAAGCCGGCAAGCGGCACCCGACGAACAGTAAGTCACTGAAAGCACCCGTCATGTATATCAGTATATTATGTTAATACTGTTCGCGCTTATCTAGTTCACAAGAACTGCTCCGGCAACCTCAACTACCCACAGTGCCCGGACCCCACGCGAGGCAATCTCATACCGTATCTTAACTCGGACCAGGTCAAACTTGCACTTGATAAACCGACATCGTTTAACTTTCAAGGGATCAACAAAGCCATATTCGACGCCTTTGGGAACAGCGGTGCTACATGGAAGCCAACCACGCGCGAGCTTGCCAGCGTCTTAGATGAGCACGCCAATAAGGATAGCGTGGCTGATATTAAGGTGATGGTGATCAATGGAAACTTGGACTTTGTTATTAATACTCCAGGAAATATTTGGCAATATGATAGACTTGGCTGGGGCGGCCAAGCGGAGTACAGAGCCAAAAAGTGGGAGCCGCTGCCAGAGGGGATAGCTGCTACCGGATCCTGGAAGGCCACGAGCGATGGTCGTCTAGCATTTGTGAGTGTGGATGGGGCAGGGCATACCGTGCCGGCAGATGTAGAGGAAGGTTCGTATCATATTATTGCCGAGTGGCTTCGGGGCGGATGGCGGATGTAAACGCGTTGTACCACGAGATATATGCTACTAGCCTATGAATTTTAGCAGTACAGATAGCCGCAATGCTCGTGTAGAGGAATGCACGGTTGGCTCCACAGCAAAATGTACAGAAGGAGCCTACTCAAACCATTCTTGCACGGAAGACAATAAGTCAAGTATTCGACCAATTCCTCCCATAGCTATGCTTAGTCTACTTAGTCCTTAGCTATCGTACGTAAATTACATACGGAAATTTTTTACATTCAGGTTCCCATAAGGGTACCCATACGTCCTACCGCAGGGATGGATTCTTTATTGCGTGGAGAACGTCGGAAAACCCCGAGGACGGGAACGAGCGCCACCCCAAAACTTGCGGGCCGTCATGGCTACGCGTCGGACGACAGCATAAATTAAATGCAAGGGGCAGACCAGGACTAACTAGTAAATCTCCCGATCAGAAATTATGAATCGTATTCCCCCATCTAGGCGCTCCCTCCGACGTCATAGCTACAAACTTTCACCAGAAGCGTCGTCGTCGTGAAGTCATGTAGCAGTGTGCGCTCAGATGCAAGGCCCCTGTACGTTAACACGCGGTGGAGCGGGTTAAAAGTCATGGGCACCACCAGAACTGGACATGGTGCATTTCGCATTGCGTGTTGGTCCAGGAATAGGTGGGATGTGCTTAGCAATATCGTAAGATTGAATTAGCTTTGATGGTTACTTCGGATAGCCCGACGATGGCAGGGACAGGTCAAAGCCGTTGCAGCATGCGCCATTGCGCTATAAAAAGTAGAGGCGCGCCCGCGCTAACTAAGAGGTGAAAGGCCGTTACTAAAGCACCATTCCCAAAAGCAACACTAGCCTATCATTTTTTATTCAAACACACTCTTTTAAAGAAGCAAAATGAAGTTCTTCGCGCCGCTCGCTCTCCTTTGCCTTGCCACCGGCGCCTATTCCCGCGCCATCACTCAGCGCGACGTCGGCCAGGTTGAGAAATTTTTAGTTAATGTTATTACTGGCATTGACGCCTATGACACGGCCATTAAAAAATACAACGGGGATAAGACAAATATGCTGTCGATTTCCGAAGTGCTTACGACGACCATTAACCGGCGCACAAACGAGATCCATAATTTAGAAACGGGCGTCGGTGGCAGGCCAGTTACCGGCTTGAAATCGAAAATGAACGATGTTCAAACCCACGCATTGGCTCTCTTGAAGGATTTAAATGCCCCGAAGAAGCAGGAAGAAATCCAGAAGTACGGGCACTGCGGAACGACTAAAAGTCAGCTAAGCAGGGTCAATAACGCGATCAAGGGACTTCTCGAGGAGGTCATGAAAAAGGTTCCAAGCCAGGCCCAAACCGGCTCATTAGAGAGTTTCAACAAGAAGCTCGACGATGGCCTTGCTAGCTTTAGGACAGGGTGCCAGGACCCTGAGCGTCCTAAGTAAGCAGGAGATCTACGGGCAGCATAGATGCCAACATGATCATACACGCCGTGATTTTCCCAGAGTGCTATCTAGAGCTTGGATAAAAGAACGAATCTGTATTAATTGAGGAGGGCTGCTCGGATCCATAGAGGTGATAGCTTCGGTTGTTTTCTTAGTATTTTATACCCTCATTATAAGGCCCTCTTAGAACTTATAAGACCTAATATAATAACCACGGGTTACGACGGGTATAACAGAGATTAATATGATAGTTGGGAATAAGCAGATCGTCAAGATCATAGGGTTCATGGCTCTTGCAGCCGACGGTACTCAGGCTCTGGCCGCACCCGCGCCTAAGGTCGTCGACGTTATCAAGCTGGAGGATATCGAGAAGCGCCAGCATCCCATCACTCGTAAGTGGTTACTCCTTTTTAGACCAAATTATGCTTTCTGGTCGTCAACACCACCTCCGTCCCCCAAGAACATCGAGGAGGACTCCTACACTGGGTAAGAATACTCCCAAGTCGTCAGAGGCGCCACGAGGTATGAATCTCTGAAAGGATGTCAGACAAAAGGGGTGGTAGGGGACTGCAAATCGTGTGGGACTATGCATGGCTAACTCGTCTAACTATTGCTCGTACTTGAGTTGTAAACGCAATGCATGCAGAATTCCACACCATCGAATATCCCAAATAGCCGCGACCACTGTGATGTGATATCTGCGAATGCATTGTTGAAACCGGCAACCTCAGTAATTGACTGGGTTCACATCAGAGCTGGGTCTTGGAGTGCAGGGACAAATTACCGGTTACGGCAAGGGCAGCTGATGGCTTAAGTTTCGGGAAGACAGGCCTCCCTTCACTTTGAACTACGCTCGCGCCCCTGTTCTTAGCCCCTCGACATTTCCTAACCTGTTATACACCATATCTCCCAACGACGTCCAAACACAAGCCATCATGGCACCGCAGCATTCCGTCGTTCAACAATTAGAAAATGTCCTGCGGCGAATGTGCGCTGATTCTCGTCACCTTAAAGCTAAGACCTGCTTCAACATGCCATAACATTCGGGCTCAAGACAGTCGAAGCAACTTTGTGGATCGGGCAAGTTCCATTCTCAGGCAGAGCTTCAAGTGCATCAAGTAGCACAAGTATGCACGTCTTTCATCGTTGGAGGCGATTAGCGACTATGGGCCTGGATCTTTAACTGCCACAAATATGAGGACTGTTCACAGCTGGCAAACTATATCCTAGTTGTCGAGACCGACAGACCGCTCGACAACGATTTTGCGCCGGAGGAGCCAAGTCACCTCAATCTTCTAGGAAGGCGTCCTGGATGAATGGCTGGAACTCTCCTTTCAAATACGAGCGGCTTGATCATGGGTGCAATTTTGAGCAAGACCGGTGTCGCCATGAAAAAGGTCTCGTCTCAGCTCACTTTGTTTGGCATTGGCTCTTGGGTTAGTGAATTTCGCTATGATGGTGACGTTCGTGGCCATGATGCTACGAAAGCCTGCGAGCACATGGCCTGAAGATGGGCATATTCGCATCCCGAATGTTTGGGCCCTGGCCCTCTAGCTCCCTGAAGGGGAGTTAGGAAGGTTGGTACCATGACCGACACAGAATGTTCGCAAGGCTCTAATTCGCTATCTTACCATGATTATGATCAATCGGAGACTCTGAATGAGGCAGGGTTAATGGAGGCACCTCGCATGGTTGTCGGGGCCAGTCGCTAACCTTCGCATGGACAGGTGATGCTCAACATAGAGAGAATGTAAATCAAGTAGACCGGTAAAGCGCTACGCAAGTTATGTTATGGGCTTAGAAAATAGTAGAAATGATAGCATCGCTATCAATGGTAAAGCATGCGCTAGTGACAGTTACAGGCTGAGAAGCAAATACTCAGAAGTAGGACGATGGCCGAGAAATTCCTCTTACATCTCCATCTCATCTCTACTTCCGCCGTACTCTGGGATACCGCGACGATATTTTTCCCACGCTGTCTGACTCCGCCGATCCTCGATAAATGTGTTCTGGTAGATGTCCGCCGCGAAAACGGCCGCGCTACTCATTATCATAGTTAGTATTTCATACGAAATGGGGTGAAGATAGAGGTAGGCTAACATACCAGAGGTAGGAGTAATACCCAGCATCCATGCCGGAGACGAGATGGTGGAAGTCGGCCTGAGGGTGTCCTTGATCCCCCCCGGTTAGGGTTAGGTAGCAATCGCAACCTCTCCATTAAATCGTTGAAGACGAGCCCAGGGTCCAAATTCAGACATCTCTCGTGTGTAGAGACATTATGAACAGCCATGTCGAAGCGAGCAAATGCATTGAAGAAACCTGGGTTATCAAAGGGTATCGTGTCAATCCGTTGGGCAAATTAGATGCAGAAAATAGACTTACAGCTGCCTTAGAAACCATAAAGCCCTGCTTGCACTCCGACTTTTGACGAGGGGATCCAGCAATTCATCGGGAATCTTTTCAGGAGGACTGTCTTGTCCGAGATTCTTGCGGTGCCATTCCGTCATATATTCGGGGCTTAATTTTGTATAGTGGCAACTCATCTGCCTCAACTCAGTCTTCGTCCAACACCAATTCTCAAGCATAACACTAGGAACTTCGAAGAAATCAGGAGGCATTCTGTGTCCGTGGAAACGGACCGAAGACGTCCTCGATACAAGATCGTGCATGCCGTGTCCTAGTTCGTGGAAGAGGGAAGTCATCTCACTATGCTTAAGCAAAGCGCAACTAGAGGCCGTCGGTCGAGGGAAACTGCACATAAGAATCGTGGCAGGATACACTCTGGTGCCGTCCTCTTCGAGATAGCCACATTGAAGATTGACATTTTGCGAGCCTTGATGTTTGTTGGGCCTCGATAGCAAGTCCGTATATAGGTAGCCGATGAAGTCGCCCTCGAAAGCTTCCCTTGAATCCCATACAGCCCATACCTGGACATCGTCGTGCCAAATCGAGTTGACTACTAGTTCATGGTCGAGCAAGACGAACCGAAGTTGAAGACAAGAGGCAAATACCTCGAGCATTGCAGAGACTGTTTTATGGAGTGGGAAGTACTCCGCAATCTGATTGTGCTTGACGTTGAACTCTTCTAGGACTAGGCGGTTGTAGTATTCATAGTCCCATGGAGGCATCGAGTTACCACTTTCCAGGAGGTCGAGGTTCCTCTTATCTAGGAGTACTTGCATCTCTCTTTTCCCTTGTGGGATAAGGAATCGCTCGATTTCTTCCAAAAACTTATCCACCCAGTCCGTGGATTTAGCAACACGCGTTTCCAATCGGAAGGCCGCGTGACTGGCATAGCCAAGTAAACGCGCGTTCTCGTCCCGCAGCAGAAGGATCTGCTTGAACAAGTCCACATTCTGGGGTAGCTTTTTTTCGTTGGCAACGCAGATCTTCTTGCGCGTGGCTGAGTTCTTTGAGTATTGCATGACAGCATTCACGTCTGATCTTTTGAAGCGGACAAATCTCATATCCTGACTGTCGCGCTCATCGCTGTCTTTCCGTTGGGGAAAACGAGCAAGATCCTGCGCGGGCACTCCGTTGAGCTCGTCGAGAAAGAGCCACAGTCCTCCGTCGTCATTTCTAACGTCCCGGTTGTACTGGCGACGTAGGTCATCAATTTGGTTCCTTCTATCCAGGTAGAGTCTTATTTGATCTTGGTTAAGCCGGCCGTGCCCGCATCTCGTGAAATCTTTCATAAGGCTATCCAAGTACTTGGCATCCTCAAAATTGAGGTTTTCGGCCTTGTCTTTGACAGCTTTGACAAGAAGATAAATATCTTTTCTTGTCGTTATATCAGATCCGGACTCGCGCATGTGCATAATAGCGTCATCCGATGCTTCGCGAGCCGCCTGGTCCGGGGAAGCGTAGCGCAGCATGGCGATAACGGCTATCTGTCCCTGAATTTTATTTTCAAAATTAATGAGAGGCTTGATCACATTCTCAAAACAGGCATCAGAGATATGCACGCTTTTGGCCACGTGGTTGTAGATTTCTTCTTGTTCGTTGAGGATCTGTTTCATGGTGGACACGATCTCTTCAGCCGGCATGATGTGAGGTAACGCCTGCGGTGGGGTCGAGCCTGTCGGTGCCATGGTCATTGCCAGGAAATCCCCAAGTTCTTGTAGACACAATTAGTAGCGCGAGGTGACTTAATGTACGTGTGCTGGATGTCGCAATAGTTGGGTTGCAGTTGATCGGTTTAGTGGGAAGGTTGGGCCTTTTAAGTAGACACCGGTGTCCCGAGTTTCACAATCTATGTCGCTTACTACGTCGCCCCGCTATTAAATACCAATCTCATCTGTATCTGGCCTCCAACATGAATCCCAAGCCCAGACATCCAGCTCGACCTTTTGTCCCGATCTTACACGTAGCCCAGCGTGACGCACGCCTCGATATGGCGTGCCATTGGCATGGAAATTCTCCCAGTAGACTGCAGAGCTTGTGATTGGCTTGAAGGTCAGGCCCAGATAGTCATCGCTCTTATCGCCGTCACACACATTAAAGTTAGCGTAGTAGCTGTCGGTCTAGCTCTGACTGCTCGTGGCTCTGGCTCGGTAGTATTATGAGTGTTGCCGTGAGTATGGTTGATAAACTGCCACATGGCACGACTTAGGTGCATGTAGGTCAAGTGTGTTTTTATGCGGTCAGGCTCGCCTGTAATGCCCATGAAGCCCGACAGGGCCGACACGCTACATTACCAAGATCACCAACGCCGCCTCACGGCTTGAGTAATGCTCGCGCAACTCCACGAGAACTTCACAACCACAAGGCCAACTGTACCCAAGCTACGCTCGAAGGTTGAATAGAGTAGGGGTGACATAACGATTAATATATATTGCGAAATACTATAATACTCGTAATGCCTCGCGTTGTATTAGCCCATGCCCTACCCTACACGAGCGGGGCAGCCCCACTCGGCATACAACTGGCAGTCGAAATATTAGTTAGCTTTCCGATCGCTTCGCTCCTCAAGCCAAGTTCTGACTCGAGGCGGCATCTGGCTCAGGATACACAACACTTGACGCAAAATATGGCCATTGAAGAGACGTTTGGGGAATTCCCTCCGGAGCTCGCTGTGGCTTCACCTGAGCGGCTCAATCCTAATCTTGATCATGCTGCAGTGGGGTGGATCCGGGCCCTTCAACACAACCTCGTCAATATCGCCCCTCAGGGTGACAGCGCATATGGAAGCGGCTCTTGGGGATTTACAAGTAAGAAAGAGGGTCCTGGTAGTCATTTCAAGCACTTCTTCTAATAGAAATCCTAGTTCTTCGTACCGTCTATACGGAAGAGTCGGATTCATTGTTTCCAGTCGCTATAGAGACGCTTAAAAAATGGACCACAGAGTACTATGTCCACGCAAACCGATTTCCCGGGTGGGGTCCCCATGGCGAGAAACTAAGAAGCAATGATGGCTCAGCAAATGAGGAGATTGCACGCCGGTTTCGGATCGAAGTCCTTGAGGATAAAGACAAGCTCGATTTTCCACACCTCGCTGGTGCCCCCATCGCGACCATGAGGTCCCTCATTGGGTTTTTCAATCAATGGGTCATCAGTGTAGGAGGAAATCCTTCACGAGAGTACCCTGTAAATACGAGACTTGCAGGGTGCCTAGCGGTCGACCTTGAATCTCTGTACTCCCTGATTCAGCTATCCAAAAATGAAATTCCGCCATTGCGCGCTGCGATTAGTCACGAGGAGAAAGTGGTAAGCATCTGATCTCTTGTGCACCTGCAAACACTTTTTAATTTTCCTTTAATCGCACAACCCAAAAATAAAAGTTTAAGCATTTGATCTAACTACTGGCATGCATGTTATTAGGCTCGGCAAAAACAGGCATTCGTTGCATATGTATGGGTGCTTGATGCCCGAGCTATTAGACAATATGTCGAGGCAGAGTCGAATATTTTGGAAAGAGGGTGGGCTCAAATAGGCGTTGAAAACATTATGGATGCCTGGTTTTATCAAGCGGATCATTGGAACCAGGAGTACTCGTGGGTGATTCTTGACGAGTCTGCTCGTGTGGACGGAGAGTACCACTTCATCTTATAGCTAAATGTAGTCTCTTTCGCTAGTTTTATAGGCTACGCCCGATACAAGAGTGGTTAAGTATAAAGGCTAGGACCATAATACCTTAAGCATTATAGAATTCTCAGAAGTAGATAATTTAATTGGGGTGTTAGTGCATACCCCGAAGTAAGAAACAGAAAAACGAGAAAATGCGTAGGATAGCTAGAGGACCTACGAGGCTAAAGGACATATGCCGGAGGATACGAACTATTCAGGGCTTACGGGCCTAACAGGCGCCGTGTAACGTACTGTAACATTACATCCAGGATTCAAAATGTTACTCACCGGGGTCCTCCACAGCATTGGGCAAGAACATTTCTAGAACCTTCTTATCCGTGATATTTCGTCCGCCGATCCTGGGGCACATACTTACTAGAAATTGTCTGCTCTCGAAGATACTTTCATAATTTAGCACGGATAAAATGCTAACTCGAGAAATCATGCTTACGGCGCACAGGTGAATTAGGGATAGCCCAAGGTAGTCAAGTCAGTGAATCGAAAGGCTCAAGTTATTCTTTTCTAATGGTGACGCTGTTGTGCACTGTGACCAAAGAACGCAAATTAATTGTAACGGGCTGGGCCCGTGTGGGTCTTAGGAGTCGCTCTCAACCTGGATGCACATGACCTCTTGAGCTCTGTCAGGAGTTCGCCCAGGAGCGTCAACATCGCGAAGCAACAGCAGAACAAACACAACCCACAACCCTCAACGATTATGTTAATGCGTGTCATAGGTCAATTTTCAGCATACTTCGGGTAGAACATCCTGCCGATCAGTTATTACGATATTCTTTAAGCAATCCACAAAGCAAACGGTGTTTCACCAGCCTGCAGCCATGGCTAGAGTTCCTCGAACAGCAAAGGCGCGTTTTCAATCTCTTCCTCGACGCCTTCACTTAATATTCAGATCGTAGATGACCAGTTGGTCTCAAATAACCCCTATCCAGCCCCTAAACCCAACATGGATGTGCCGCTC
>JALHCE010000237.1:586-52989 GCA_024340795.1 Tolypocladium amazonense | reverse complement strand
GTGTCATGATTATCAAAGGTCCAGGCCAACTCACAGTCCCTCAATCCTTGACGGAAGACGCGGTGTTGGTAGCTCCAAACTGCCTCTAAAAAGAAGCGTAGACGGGCAAAAAAAAACATCTTGACAAGACTGGGACTCGAACCCAGGAGGATTGCTCCAGCAGAATTAGCCTTCCGTTTGGGAAGTAAGCTAAGCTTGAACCTGCCGCCTTAACCACTCGGCCATCTTGCCAATGTCAGAAGGAACTAGCGGCTTATTGTTGCATATTCAGCCCACTCACGGCCAGGCCGCTGATTTCGCTGGTCTCGGCGCCTGTCGGATCTGCAGCGAGTGACGGCCAAAGTCCCAGCGTGCTAGTGATGCATAGATGAGGGTTCCTCGTGCTGGCCATGCGATGGCTCCGAATCCATCCTGTTGTGCTCGTGGACGTCCAGCGAGGCATCCGGCCAATCAGCCGCGTCGTCAGGACGCCCTTCTGTACTCGTAGCGGATCATGCCGGTGCTCTCTGCACGGACGTGTTCGCCATAATTGAGCTGTCAGTGGCACTTCGTGAGGGCATAGGAAGAGATAAATCGTGTTGCAATTTTTTTTCCTTCCCGATTTTGTCGTGGGTGTTAACTATAAGGAAAAAAGGGTTATAGTAAGGGCTATATAATTCTTCTAGAATCCCTTTATTTCTGGCGCTCTGCGACCTCGGGGCGGGCCTCGTATCGGCGGCAGTGACGCGGCAGGCCGGGGCCTGGATCTTGGTGCAGCTTCTCCATCGGGACTGGAGGCGGGTACATGCTGAGTGAGGTGTTTGCTTCGGCGGACGAGGGGAGATGTCGGCGATGGCCAGGACCTTTATGGCCATGTCAGACGCGGCAGCTCGGCGAAATACGCATTGCACCTGTCCCTTTGCGCAATAGAATGTCTCAGAAGCATCGTGATAGGCCGATCGCACTCCCTCAGGGGCAGGGGGAAAAAAAAGTACAAATTGGCGAATCAGTGTCTTTGGACTGTCTGGGCTCTCGGATTGCCCTGGAATCACACCTAACACGACCAGGCCGCAGCAGGTCGCCTACTAAGAAGATATAAAAGTTTTAGGTCCTAACAAGTAGCCAGACCTGAGACAAGAACACGGATATCAGTGTCAATGTCGCTCCTAATCAGGCCAACGCTGAGAATACACGGCCGATGTAAATAGCAACAAGGACAGGGCACGCACTAGAGTCCGTAGACCTGAGAATATACTAGACATAAGACAGCTTCTAAATAATTATCGACGACTAAGAATTACTACGAAGAACAAACTTATAGTACTGCAGTATAACTTTCGGAAAACTAAGAATATCGTAATAGCGACGCCACTTCGATCGGATCCGGGAGTACGACATCCTCGCCATCTTGGAACCACGGACAACCCCCTTTAGCCAAACGACACATCAGTCAGCCAGAGACCTATCCCACCTAGTCTACCCTACCACAGGAGGGGAAGAACCGGCTGGGGTGTGCTTCTTCGTTAATAAGCAGCTTCATCACTCTAAATGGCAAGCAAGACCTCTGCACCCTACTTCTATAGATCGACACCGAAAGCAGTAGCAAGATTAATATACACAATATATACAATCCCTATAGGCGGTAAGAGAAGTAACGAGGTATGCTATCTCAATTTGGGCGGGAGATGCAGGGACTATATCAGGAAGAAAAAATTATCGTAGAAGACTTTAATCTACACTACGAGCACTGGGAGTGGATAGGGTATAACGCGCAGATAACGAAGTAAATAAGGTACTTGAGATCACGGGCGAGTTCAGTTTAACTAACCACCTCCCCGCGTGAACGATTACCTTCGAAAAAGCAGACAGCCCATCTACCATTGACCTAAGCCTATCAACCCGAAGTCTTGCTAATAGAATAATCAGGTGCGAAGTAGACGACGAAGAGATCAACCGGGACTCAGATCATCTACCGATCGTGACGTCGCTAGTCCTAACTATCACATAACGTCAGCCTAAGTCAAAGCGGAAGTAGAAGGAGATCGACGAGGTAGGCTTTACCAAGACACTGAAAAACACCTGCCCCCCATACACAAGCCACGGACAAAAACAGCATTAGATGCCCACGGCACTGGAATCACCGCAGCGCTAACCGCTGCAATCGAAGCAGGAGTGCCACGCCGCATGCTAACACCAAGATCAAGAGCAGGCTGGTTTGAGAAAGGCTCTACGACTCTCTCAGACCCTAAGCGACTTAGACGAATCTACCGCAACCGTATAAGAAAAGCTCGCCGGGGTCTGAACAAGCTGGTGCAAACCTTGGAGCTACAGGTTCCAACTGCGTTACCAACGAGGTTAGATGGTTCGGCTAGACATCCTCACCTTGTCATGATGAAGGAAGCTGCCTGTGAACACTTGGTTTTGGTCTACTAACCTCGAGAGGTTCCTTTGGTTAAGATGAGTACATCGCGTGTAGCTTGATAAAGGTATGCTCATGCTGCATGACATTTTTGTACTTGGTCACCTAACTATCCACGGAATATTAGGACCACTACCTCTCCTCCGCGTCTTTTTCCGTATTCTCCATTTTCATTACCGAGGCTCTGCACCGTTACCCCAAGGAAACACGAGTTCCAATCTTATCAAGTGCCGCCTCGTCAATTGTATAGGCATAAGTCTGCTCGTAATAGCGAGCCCGTAAAAAGTCATCTTGAGTGACTGGACGATCAAAGTTGAAGAGATCGGCACCCCAACCATTGCCTTCGAGATCGCCTAATATAATCAATCAGTCAGAGGCGATTGGAGGCTCTTTGTACGTTATAGGAGATCTTACATCCACCCTTGAATATGGAGGTGGCAACAGCAGTGCAACGACTATTTTTCTTGCACGTATCCAGGGCAACCTTCGCCCAAGTCGTACCATTATACGAATTACATTCGCCGAATATTCTAGCCACATAGTGCTTCAAGAGTAAGTCTTCTTTCATGAGCCAGTTCAGCGGTTCTTCCAAGCGAACTTGGACGAAGTGCCTGTCGAAGCCCGTTTGCTCCTCGGCAGGAGTTGGGGTGGCATAGGCCAAGACGGTGCCAGCGAGCAAGGGATAGAACTTCATTCTTGGAAGAGTTAGGAGTTTGATGCGTCTGTTTTTGATGTGGTTGTTTTGAAAGAAGGCTACCGGACGCACAATGTTGCCCGTTCTGAATATAGTACAGTTTATATATGTTGACGAGAGTGTTGGAAGAATCCTGAACTTTCTAAATACGAGCATGATGGGCCGACTTGATAGGTTATCATGATATTTTGTGTTTCAATACCCGCCATATCTTGGATCATACGCTCAATGCGCTTCTGAGCACTACTAGCAAAAGAGACTATTGCTCTAAAGTCTACCATCTATTTAAGTAGTATCTGTCGCGCAATACGAGTCCACGACCCACCACCGCTTTCCGTATCCGGTCGCGGTGCGACGTTGTCGTTAGCTACATGCAATTGATGGCTATGGTGATGCCCTTCTTACTCTGCTACTAGCGGCTCCCCGAACTCCCCTGGTAGGACAAGGAATGACAATATTTTGAGTTTCGATACGGCATTTTAGATTGTACGCCCGATACGGCACTTAGCACTGCCGGGAGAAGATAGTGTTACTCTGAGATCTGCCCTCTCTCTATGTGGTGCCACCCTACGTTCTATCGAGCGCCATGACCCACCACCGCCTTCCGCACGTGGGCGCGATGCGACGTCGTCGCTACATGTATGGAATGGCGATTGTGCCGGAAGCTCCTGTCAGTGTTCGCAGACTTTATGCTTTAGATCATGAAGTGACCCGCCCGCGATCAATGGCATAGCCGTCATGAGCCAAAGTACAGTGAAACTCGACATTTTTTCCTGGATTGGAGGTCCGAGTCGGCACTCACGTAAAGTTGCTCATCTTCTCTGCAATCTAGACACTTCCCTTTATCTTCGACCCAACCCTAATCCGAGTCCGGCTACCTATTGCTGCTCACGCTCTGCTCACGCCTTCTTACATCTCTGCCATGTCTGTGATGGCCCTATCTTACCTTCCGCGATACTTAACCATGCAAAAATGCGCTACAATCCGTTTCGGCGTCTTGCTGGTCTTGCTGGCGATAGTGCTCTTGCTTGAAAGCCTCGGGCGTATCAATGCACCTTCGTTCGCGGCCTGGAGGACTTCTCCGCGCCCTCTGAGTTCTAACACCAACCAATATGCGTTCGCAACTTTCCTCTCCGGCAACGACGATGGATACTTTTCTAGCGCGCGGGTTCTAGCCTATCAGCTGCTGCACTCTCCAACGTCTCGCTCCAAGCACAGCATACCGCTCCTCGTGCTCTGTACGGACGATGTGAGCGAGAGCAAGCGCCACCGGCTGGAAGAGGACGGTGCCACTGTCCTCGTGGTCGAAAGGGTTCCTCTTGGCTGGGTAAACCCTTACGAGGAGCGCTATAAGAATGTGTTCACGAAATTGCGCCTTTGGCAGCTGACAGAGTGGAGCAAGATCTGCTTTATTGATGCCGACATGTTAGTGACAGAATCGCTCGAGGGCGTTTTCGAGGACAATGCTACGCTACCGCACAACACTCTCTCTCTTCCGGACCAAGTCAAAAACGATGAGACGCCGATGCCCTTTCAATACGTTTTCGCTTCCCTACCAGATACATTTGGTTACGAACATAATCTCGCCGAAGTAGACAAGATGACATACTTCAACGCCGGGTTCTTCGTCCTTAAACCATCGTTAGATATCTTGCAACACTACATGAGTGTTTTGGCCGTGCCTGACCGCTTCAATCCTGGGTTCCCGGAGCAGAACCTTCTTAACTACGTACATCGTCGGGAAGGAAACATGCCGTGGCTGCCCTTATGGCAAGGGTGGAATGTAAACTGGCCGACGCATAAAGACTTGGATGCTGGAGTCAGAAGCTTTCACGACAAGTATTGGGATTCCGACTCGTCGCGTGATGCAATCTTGAGGGATATATGGAGGGGGCAAAGGGCCGAGATGGAAGAGTTCTGGAGAGGTCGAGAGTCCTAAGAGTAAAGTAGTGTGGCTCGGTCATCTATCACCTGAATGGGGACCGTCTGCTTTTTCGTGTCGATAGGTCGGGAGCGAATGCTTCTGAAGAAATGGTTCAGAATAGCCGGGTACCCAGCGGCACATGGTGCTACCATGAAGCCCTACTTCTTACAAAAATAAGATATGAATATGGAATAGGATACTTAGCACAGCGGTTAACCGCTGGGGCCGCTGCCGTCACATGTCACTTCTGGAATAGAAGCAGAGACTCTTGAAGGGTTTCACAGCCGAAGATGTTCTGCAGATGGTGCGATTGAAGCAGCAATTGTGGGTTTCTTAAAGTAATCAACTGTCCGCTAATCGCTACGCGATTAAAATAAGGGGACTCGCGATGGATTAGCGTAAGTACATGTACTACTGCCTACCTAGTATACACTACGCCTCCTGCGCCTCCCGCCCAGCGGAATACAAGTACGCGTTATCTCCCACACTAGCGGTGGTCTATCCCGTCACGAAGCTGTCCATCTGCTTAATTGCGCCATCCGTCAACAGACAGGCCGAGATGAGGCACAGCAACGTGCCCATCGAAGCCATTGGGAGTGATTAGAGAGACATATCGGTCCCAACTTGCTCAACGGGCTTTGCGAGTCCTCCGCAACTGAGCAGTCTATGTTTCCGCCAATGAATTCTCTCCAAATGCTTGATGGTTGCCGGCAGAGCAACCTCACCTCGTCGCAATCGCTCCTTTCACTTGCACTGAATGAGCATACTCTCGGCGGGAGTTTTGCCGAGGGCAGCAGTTGCTGATGAGCATAATGGGCAATGGACGAGTCAACGGCGAGTAGCAAATCTATTTTGAAGCGCCAACTAACTATGTACAGATTCACATTCCAACATCAAACGCGAGCACGTGAGCAATCTATCCAAGGTGAGCCCGTCTACTGGCCCTCGACCTGCTTCAGGAGGCCCTCGAGGTTGATGCTCTTGGGTCGCTCGATGGGCAGGCCCAGGGCGCGGTCCCAGATGAGCTGGGCCAGGGGGCCGAGGCCGCGCGAGACGCCGAAGGTGGCCGTGTAGTAGAGCGTCTCGTGGAAGCCGTAGTGGTGGAAGAGCACGCCCGACGACGAGTCGACGTTGGGGTAGGGGTTCTTGGTCTTGCCGTGCTTCTTGAGCACCTCGGGGGCGATGCGGCTGTTCTTCTCGACGAGCTGGAAGACGGGGTCCTGGGCGATCTCGGGGCGCGCGGCGGCGTAGTCCATGAGGGCCTCGAAGCGGGGGTCGGGCTTGCGCAGCACGGCGTGGCCGTAGCCGGGGACGACGCGGCCCGAGTTGAGCGTCGACCAGAGGTAGTCGTGGATGTCCTGCTCGGTGTAGGAGGCGGGGATGTTCTCCTTCATCTGGAGGATCCAGCGGAGCACCTCCTGGGCGGCGAGGCTGGAGGGGGGGACTGTCAGCCTGAATGTCTTCTCGGGCATACGTGGGAGAAGGTGGGGCTTACCCGTGGAGGGGACCAGCCAGGCCCTGGAGGCCGGCCGAGTAGGACAGGAAGGGGTCGCTCAGGGCGCTGCCGACGAGGTGGGTGGCGTGGGCCGAGACGTTGCCGCCCTCGTGGTCGCCGTGCAGGGCCAGGTACAGGCGCAGCAGGTCCTGGAAGTTCTCGTTCTCCTTGCCGCCCTTGCCGAGCATGGCGGCGAAGTTGTAGGACCAGTCCTCGGCGAGGTCGACCTCGGCGGGCAGGGCGCCGCCGCCGCGGTAGGCGTTCTGGTAGATCTTGGCGGCGATGGTGGGCAGCTTGGCCAGCAGGCTGATGCAGTCGTCAAAGGTGGGCTCCCAGTAGTCGGCCTTGTTGAGGCCCTGCTCGTAGGCCTTGGCGAACTTGGACTCGTAGTTGAGGGCCGAGACGGCCATGGCGAACTGCGTCATGGGGTGCAGGTCGGTGGGGAAGTCGTCGAGCATCTTGGTGACGAACTGCGGGATCTGGGCCTTCTCGGCCAGCTCGCGCGAGAAGGCGCGGACCTGGTTCGTCGAGGGGACCTGGCCCGTCAGAAGCAGCCAGAACATGGCCTCGGGCAGCATCTCGGTGCCCGTCTTGCCCTTGGGCAGGACCTTCTGGCAGTCCTTGATGGTGCGGCCGTGGAAGCGGATGCCCTCGTTGGCGTCGAGGACGGAGCCCTCCCAGACCATGGCCTTGAGGCCGCGCATGCCGCCGAGCGTGTTCTCGACCTTGACCTCGCCGATGGTCTTGCCGCCGTGGGCCTTGACCTTCTTGAGCAGCTCGCGCTTGGCGGGGATGACGTCGCGCAGCGTGGCCTTGAGGTCGGGCTCGGCCGTGGCATAGCCGCGGGCGCCGAGGAGGGAGGCGCGCTGCGATGGTCAGCCTGTGTCCGCCTCGTGGACTCTATCGCGAGCGCCGCACGTACCTTGAAGGAGCCCAGGGCTCGCGTGGAGGTTCTCAGGTTGAGGGCCATGGCTGCGGTGGCGGTGATGCTTTTGAGCGATCGGATCGTGGGGTAGGCCGTTGGCGGTGAGGGGGAGAGATCTGGGGTATTAGTTAGCCGCTGCGATCTGTTTGGCCGGTGTCCGATGCTGTGAGGCCTACAATTGAGCGCGTATGCCAGCACGAATCTGCGCAACGGAGCCGCCGGAGTAGTGCACGGAGAGCAGGATCAGCAGAGAAATATTGAGGTGAGAATAGCCGAGACGGCGTGGTGGTGCTGCTGCAATGCGACCGTGGGAGCCGTGGGATCCAACGCATGCGCCAGCGCCCACAGCCGAGGAAAGCCGCCATGGGCCGGGCCAGCGGGCTGCAGCGCGCGCCGCCATTGGCCAATCTGCTGGCCCCGGCTATGGCCCTCTATCGAGCTGCCGTGACGTTTGCCTGTCCGGGCGGAGCTCGGCTTTGCCTCGCCCAGAGACTCCGCTCCGTCCGGCCGCCGAGCCAGAGCATCTCTCCCGTCCCATTAATAATTGCAGCACGCTCGTTGACGACGGCGACGATAGACTCTCCGGACAAGAGCCCCTGTCTCTGCTCTCCTTGCTTCTCGGACCAGAGAGAGGCCTACGGATCCTGTCCTCGAGAGACGCTCCAGACAAGTCGCCCCTGCAACAGAGGCGTCGTCCGCCATGATGCAACGCATAGCCCGCCGAGCTTCACGGTCTCGTGCCCTTCCCTCGACGACGCCGCGAGCCACCTCGTCCCTGCTTCCTCGCTCCTCCGCCGCGCCCGCCGTCACCGCCGTCCGCGCCCTCTCCACCACCGCCAGGATGGCCGCCAACAACCCCTTCTCGCAGGCCGTGCCGCCCGCCGAGTCCTTCCAGCTGCTGCCCGAGTCGCAGAAGGCGGGCGAGGCCGAGGACGCCCTCTACGAGTCCCAGCTCAAGGAGGTCGAGGCCTGGTGGTCCTCGCCGCGCTACGCCGGCATCAAGCGGCCCTACAGCGCCGCCGACGTCGTCTCCAAGCGCGGCACCCAGCACGTCTCGTACCCCAGCAGCGTCATGGCCAGCAAGCTGTTTGAGCTGATCCGCGAGCGCGAGTCCTCGGGCAAGCCCATCCACACGAGTGAGTACCGTCGCCTCCCTCTTCCTCCTCCTCCCGCAGAAGCTGACGCCGACGGTGTGCAGTGGGCGCCATCGACCCCGTCCAGATGACCCAGCAGGCGCCGCACCAGGAGGTCCTGTACATCTCCGGCTGGGCCTGCTCGTCCCTCCTCACCTCGACCAACGAGGTCTCGCCCGACTTCGGCGACTACCCCTACAACACGGTGCCCAACCAGGTCCAGCGCCTGGCCAAGGCCCAGTCCATGCACGACCGCAAGCAGTGGGACGCGCGCCGCAAGATGACGGCCCAGGAGCGCGCCGCCACGCCCTACGTCGACTACCTGCGGCCCATCATCGCCGACGGCGACACGGGCCACGGCGGCCTCTCGGCCGTGCTCAAGCTCGCCAAGCTCTTCGCCGAGAACGGCGCGGCCGCCGTCCACTTCGAGGACCAGCTGCACGGCGGCAAGAAGTGCGGCCACCTCGCCGGCAAGGTGCTCGTGCCCACGGGCGAGCACATCAACCGCCTCAACGCCGCGCGCTTCCAGTGGGACGTCATGGGCTGCGAGAACCTTGTCATCGCCCGCACCGACTCCGAGTCGGGCAAGCTGCTGAGCTCCGCCATCGACGTGCGCGACCACGAGTTCATCCTCGGCGTGGCCGACGCCTCGCTCGAGCCCCTCGCCGAGACCATCCAGGCCATGGAGGCCAAGGGCGCCTCGGGCGCCGAGATCGACGCCTTCGAGGCCAACTGGGTCAAGGGCACCAAGCTCGTCACCTTCGACGAGGCCGCCGTCGCGCACATGCGCAGCGAGGGCGTCGCCCAGGACAAGATCGACGAGTACACCAACGCCACGGCCGCCGACCGCGACATGGGCATCACGCGGCGCCGCGCCCTCGCCGCCCACTACGCCAAGACGCCCGTCTACTTCAACTGGGACGTGCCGCGCACGCGCGAGGGCTTCTACCACTTCAAGGCCGGCATGCCCGCCGCCACCAAGCGCGCCCTCGCCTTCGCGCCCTACGCCGACCTGCTCTGGGTCGAGACGGGCGACCCCAACGTCGACGTCGCCGCGCGCCTCGGCCGCACGGTGCGCGACGCCTTCCCCGGCAAGGGGCTCGTGTACAACCTCTCGCCGTCCTTCAACTGGATGTCGCACGGCTTCACGCCCGAAACGCTGCGCAGCTTCATCTGGGACATTGCGCGCGAGGGCTTCGTGCTGCAGCTCGTCTCGCTGGCCGGGCTGCACTCGACGGCCGCCATCTCGACGGAGCTGGCGCGCGGCTTCAAGACGGACGGCATGAAGGCCTACGTCGAGCTGGTGCAGCGCCGCGAGAAGGACCTCGGCTGCGACGTGCTGACGCACCAGAAGTGGAGCGGCGCGAGCTACATCGACGGCATCCTGGGGGCCATCCAGAGCGGCAGCAGCAGCAGCAAGAGCATGGGCGAGGGAAACACCGAGGGACAGTTCCACTGATTGGGCGTGGTAGAGTTAAAGCATTGGGGCGGCGTTTTGCGTTAATGACTTGTACAGGGGTGCTTTGTAGACGATGAATGTAAACAGCTACGCAGTTCAGCCACATGCGTCGTGAGCGGTGACATGTTTCCAAGGACTCGGCCATCAGTCTCCACGTCATCACGTCAAGAAGCCAGCTCGAGTTGCATGTATTTGGATTGTCATTATTATTTTTCATCAGTTCTGCCTAGCCCGCGCCTAGTCGAGCGACGACTTGCCGGCGTTGTTGGACGGGGCGGCCGGCGCCGGGCCCTCGGGCGTGACGTAGGCCTTGGTCATGCCGCCGTCGACGACGAAGTCGTGGCCGTTGACGAAGCTCGACTCGTCGCTGGCGAGGAAGACGACGGCGTGGGCCTGCTCGACGGCCTCGCCGAAGCGGCCGGTGGGGAAGTGCACCTCGCGGCGGTGGCGCTTGGCCTGGTCGTCGCCCAGCCAGTCCTGCAGCAGGGGCGTGTTGAGGGGCGCGGGGCACAGGCTGTTGAAGCGGAAGCCCTCGCGGGCGTGGACCATGGCGAGCTCGCGGGTCAGGGCCAGGACGGCGCCCTTGGAGGCCGTGTAGGCGAGCTGCGGGGTGGCGGCGCCGACGAGGGCGACGACCGAGGCCGTGTTGATGATGCTGCCGCGCTGCTTCTTGTGGCGGCGCAGGGCGAGGACGGCGTGCTTGCAGCCGAACCAGACGCCCTTGACGTTGATGTTCTGCGTCAGGTCCCAGATGGCCTCGGGGGTGTTGACGGCGTCGTCATCCTTGGCGTGCATGATGCCGGCGTTGTTGAAGATGATGTCGAGGCCGCCCCAGGCGTCGACGGCCTCGACGAGGGCCTGGACCTCGCTCTCCTTGGAGACGTCGCATTTCTAGAGTCCCACCGTCAGCGTGTGTTGGGCGGCTCAGGGGCGAGCTGTGTGTGGGCGTACCTTGATCTCGACCTTGGCGGCGCCGGGCACCAGCTGCTTGACCTTGGCCTGGGCCTTCTCGAGGGCCTCGACGGAGATGTCGGAGAGGAGGACGTTGGCGCCCTCCTTGGCGAACAGGATGGACGTCTCAAGGCCGATGCCGCTGCAGGCATGTCGTCAGCATTCGTGTCGGGAGCAGCTTAGGGGGAAACTCACCCGGCAGCACCGGTGATGACGGCGTTCTTGCCAGCCAGGCGGCCGGGGCGAGCAGCAGCAGAGGCCATTGTGTCTGTGTGAGAGTGTAGGGTGATGGGTATCGAGGTGCGTCAAGTGTCTTGTGAGATGTGTATGGTGTGAAGGCAAGAGGAAAGAAGGAGAAGGGAGAATGGAAGAGAATCTACAGCTCCAGGCGCAAGGAGGTGGGAGGGGTCCACGATATCTGTATTATGAGGGGTCCCTTTTTTGGTGGGGTTGGATGTCTTGGAACCGTTGGCGGGTCGGCAGTCGATAAGATAGAGATACGCGGGGAGCTTATGTACGTGCGGATAGATGGGCACACGTGGAACCGATGCGCCAGGCGGCAAGCGGCTGCGCGCGCATCGCCCTCCGTACGAGCAATTGCCATGTCCAACGACGCGCATTGGCATCGCGGACGCCCTCTCTGTCGCGCGACGCATGCGGTGCGGTGCCGCAACGGCGCGCGGTGCGACCGGCGATCCGACAACGGCGGGCGGCCAGCGGGGCTGCAGCGGCGGTCTCGGTGCGCGCTCCGAGCGCTGTGGTGGGCTGGGGGGCCCCGCGCCAGATCCCGAACGCCGGTAGCCGCGATGGCTGGCCGGAGGGACCCCTTTGCGAGAACGAACACTCTCCAACGGCGCGAGACACGGCAGCGGTTACATGGCACGCATCGAGATGAGAGCCGAGTTGCGCACCATGTATCTGTAGTACCGACTTGCAGTTGCTCGCGGGATGCAGTCCGAGGTCGCCGCGCCGCATGCGGCCTCGCATACATCATACATGTACGAGCACGATATGCCATCCCGCTAGCCGCCGCGCGCCCAATCACGGCGCCGCGCTGCCCTCCACGGGCGGGCCCGCGCTGGTTGGTTGGCCGGTACCTAGATGCCAATGCTGCGCCGGGCGACCATCCATCCATCCATCTATCTATCTGCGCGCGTGGCAGCTGCATGCTCGAGGCACGCGGCGGCGCAGCCTGACCCGCTGCCGCAGCGCTCGGCATGGACGGCATCGCAAGCGCGGCGGGGGATCGACCGCGACGCTGTGGTCGTTAGTTAGAGATGGAGTTGGTGCCGCGGGTAGACAGCCGCGCGCAACGCGACCAGAGTCCGGGGTCGCAAGCGACGCCGCCGTCTCAAGCGAAGCCGTCGCGGCTCTCCGCACGCCAGCAGCGCCTCGTTCTCCACGGGCGGCGCAGGCAGCGCGCATCGCCTGCCGCGCCCAATGAGGCGAGACAGGACGGTGTCCTGTATTGTCTACCTAATGTTGTCTAATGTTGGAGCGAGGCACACGTGCGGCGCTGCGGCGCACTGCGCCCCGGGCGCGCGATAACAGCGGACCACACCCCCCGAGCCAACCCCGCGATACGGCACCCTTGTCAAATCGCTAGCTCGCTTCCAAGGCCTCCTCCCCCCCGGCGGATGACGATAGCTACAAGTACCGTGGGCCCGCCAACCTGCAAGCTTGGCCCTCCCCCAACCCGACACCGCGGCTGAATCTCCTCCTCTTTTCCCCTTCGCTCTCCCATCCTTCGCGTCCAGCCCTTGCGCAGTCGTCTGCCTTTCCCATTTCCTCGCCCGTCGCCCTCACGACTCGCGGGTCGCGACACCGACGTCCTTGCCTTTGACCTGCCCGCCCGCGCCCAGCCTCCTCGTCCTCCCTCGCCAGCGCGACGCCGTTCATGACCGTATCCCTTCGCCCCAAAGCGAGCGCAGCCATGGCCCCCGAGGCAATCACCGTCGACGCCCTGCCGCGGCTCCTCGAGCACGACAACGGCGTCAAGCTCGCCGGCCTCGACGTCGACGGCATCCTGCGCGGCAAGCTCGTCTCCAAGAAGAAGTTCCTCTCCATCGCCACCGCCGGCTTCGGCTTCTGCTCCGTCATCTTCGGCTGGGACATGCACGACCAGACGTACCTGCGCGAGCTCAAGGTCTCCAACGCCGAGAACGGCTACCGCGACATGCTCGCCGTCCCCGACCTGTCCACCTTCCGCCGCATCCCCTGGGAGAACAACGTCCCCTTTTTCCTCGTCAACTTCCTCGACCCGGAGACCAAGACCCCCATAGCGCCCTGCCCGCGCGGCCTGCTCAAGACGCAGCTCGCCAAGCTGCAGCCCAAGGGCTACGGCGCCATGGCTGGAGGTGCGTACACGTTCTGCACAGGCAAATGTAGCCATGAACACACAGCTGACAGTTCCCTCTGCGCATAGCCGAGTACGAGTTCTACACGTTCCGGACCCCCAGCTCGACCGCCGAAGCCTCCACCGCCGCCTTCCTGCAGCAAAATCAGCCCGCGCAGTTGCCCTCGCTCACCGAGGGCATGTTCGGCTACTCGCTGACGCGCCCCGTCCACAACAAGGACTGGTACTACGACGTCTACGACACGTGCTCCAAGTTCTCGTGCGACATTGAGGGCTGGCACACCGAGTCGGGCCCCGGCGTCTACGAGGCCGCCCTCGAGTTCGGCGAGGTGGCCCAGATGGCCGATCGAGCCAGCCTGTTCAAGTACGTCGTCAAGAGCGTCGGCGCCAACCACGGCGTCACGCCCTGCTTCATGGCCAAGCCCAAGCAGGGCCTCCCCGGCAACAGCGGCCACATGCACATCTCGCTGGTCGACGACGCCGGCAAGAACCTCTTTGCGCGCGACACGGTCGACGACAACGCCGAGTGGAAGGACATCGCCGGCCTGTCGGACCTGGGCCGGCACTTCCTGGCGGGCCTGCTCGAGGGCCTGCCCGACATCATGCCCATCCTGGCCCCGACCATCAACTCGTACAAGCGCCTCGTCGAGAACTTCTGGGCGCCCGTGACGGTCTCGTGGGGCTTCGAGCACCGCGCCGCCTCCATCCGCATCATCTCGCCCCCGACGTCCAAGGCCGGCGCCACGCGCTTCGAGGTGCGCGTCCCCGGCGCCGACTCGAACCCGCACTTCGTGCTGGCCGCCATCCTCGGCTGCGGCTGGCGCGGCGTCGAGAAGAAGCTGGCCATCCCCGTCCCGCCGCTGGCCATGGGCCAGGACGTCGGCGGCAAGGCCGACAAGGGCGAGCGCCTGGCCAAGAGCCTGCGCGAGGCGACGGCGCGCTTCTCCCGCGAGGGCAGCATCGCCCGCGAGGTCTTTGGCGACGACTTTGTCGACCACTACGCCGGCACGCGCGAGAACGAGGTGCGGCTGTTTGACGAGGCCGTGACGGACTGGTACGTTTCGCGATCCCCTTCCCTGGTCTGCTGCCATTTCGCCGACGCTGACGCCTTTCTGCAGGGAGATGAAGCGCTACATAGAGACGGTATAGGCCAGCGCGCCAACTCATGTAAATTAAACGTAACCTCGAGGATACCCCCGAATCTCATGTGCACAATGTCATTGTCTCTCTCGCCCGCCTCTCCGTGAATCTCCGTAATCTCACCTGACGCAGGCGCTGAAAAGCGCTACCCTAGACCGGAGTTGTCTCTCCACGGGAAGCGATAAATCAACCATGCTTGAGGATCGTGCATGAGATAATCCCGATCCGTCAGGCGCTCGCCGCTCTGATGTTTGATGAGCCTCCATCTTGGACAAACTGGGCCGAGCCGCTCTTGATGTGGCCATTACCAAAACGTTGTCGAACCTCATCAAAACGATGGCCAACAATGATATTCATCGCTGCACTCAGCAACTGCATATGCAATTGAGAAAAGACCTCGATTTCCTTCGTACCAAACGCCAATGCTATCGGGTACCTTGGCAGCTTTCCACCACCATCTCCCCCTACACCCCGACAGTCTCATTTGCGATGCTAAAACATGCCGTTTGATGCATCCGCCTCCGCCATACAGATTCTTATGCCGTACCACTTGTGCCATACTTCGTCTGCCATACCTCCCAGGACGGCTTCATGTCAGTTATTAGTCTTGTGGTTGTCGTGATCCCTATCATGCCCGGGTGTACAATTGTGTACATGGAAGCCCATGCTGTATCCTAGCAGTCCCTGTCCTTCCTGCATTTCTTCTTTCCCGCCGCCCGCCCCTCAGCGCCGTCATCCTCTGGCACCCACTCCTCGGGATGGAAATCCGGGTTCCCATAGTGTGCCCGATTCCACACGCTGTTCTTAAATGTGTTGGTCTTGACCTGAAACGTCGGCTCCCGGAAATTGTTCTTGGACTCTTCGTACTCGAGCTGTACAGGGCTGAACCTGATGGGGTATCCTGCTGCACCAGCCGTCAAGCCGTTCGTCGCCATCAGGGGTGGCCGCTTCTGCGTTTCCATGCCCAAGCTGGCTGCGAGCAGGGATGGGCTGGGTCCCACAGGCGAAGGAGGAGTCAGTGGTGTTGAAGGCGTCCGGGGCTGCGCCTGTGTCACGACAGGTGGCGGCTGCGGAGGCGGCTGCGGAGGCGCTCGCACGTCGTCTGCGAACCGAGGTGCCCAGGTGCTCGGCTGAACCGGCGAAAAAGCGTCGCCTCCCGCAGGGCTGGCCGCTGTCGTTGGCAGTGGCATCGAAGACATCCCCGACGCCCCTCCGAAACCAGGGAGCATCGCGAGGGCGCTGAAGTCTACCGTCGAGTAGGCATTCAGGGTGTTGTTAGTCCCGGCAATCTGAATGTCATGCGATAGACTCGAAACTCGATTGACTTGCATCGAGACCGGGCCATTGGGCGGTGCATGTGCTGCAGGCATGGGGTCCGGCGTGCGGTACAAAATGTCGTAGTGATCCGGGCGGTACAGCAGGTAAATCACCAGCTCTCCAGGCGACGACGTTTCGTGATCATCGGCCTCGTCTGTGAAACGGTGATGATTTACCTGACTACCGGGGCTCCGATCCAGATAGGCGATTTCGAGCACGAGGCCGGCAGGCTTCAGCAGGACATTGACGAGGGCAACGATGCCCAGGTGCTCGATTTCGCGATTGACAAGCTCAATGGAGTGGCTGCAGTAGGACTGTACACCCTGGCCGTCGGGAACAAATGGGTCGTAAGTGGCGGCGTTGGCCTTGAGGTAGGTGGCCGCCAGGAGACGAAGGTAGTAGATGAGGCCGCCCTCGACCGAGGCGTCGTTCCACCGCTGGTGCAGCAGGTTTCGCGCCACGGCTGGGGTTCCGACGCTCGTGGCCAGCTCGCGCAATAGACCCGTCATCTCGTCGGCCCAGTCTTCGAAATAGGTGTAGCCGCCGACGCTGGATAGCATGTGGTTGAGGCTCATTAGGCGTGCGACTTCGCCCTCAATCTTGTCCCGGTCACCGATGTCAACAAGCTTCTCAAAGTAGGAGAAGCCGATGGCTGCATATGACGCAAGTGAGTCAGCAATTGTCCCTTGTTGCATCACTTCAAGGACGAAAAAGCGCGGAGAGTGCCGCGTACGACGCCGGGGTAGGACCACCGTCGCAGAGGCGGTGGTGATACAAACTCATGAGATTGGCTATCGAAGCCCGTATACGTACCTCGCCAGCCGCAGTTGCCATCGCCCTGGATTGGCCGGTAGTGGGAATATGTCTGGGGGAGAGCCTGAGCGACAGAGTCAGCGTTGGTGGTGGCAGGACTGCCGAGCATCTCACGCCGATGCCGGGGTGCGATCTGGGGGGCTTCCAGAGAGGGGGAGCACTCACGGCGGTCTTGTCGACGTAGACGGGATCGGCTTTGGCGTACTCATGAGTGATGGCATTACTGGGTGATTTGTCGCCGACGAGAGGACCCTATTCGAGCTTTTGCGTCAGTGCCGCTGCAGCTACCAGCGCGAGAAGGATGAGAAGAATGAATTGAGCGAGTGAAGGCGGGGCACGGCGGCTTGACGTCAAGAATGGGTTGAGCGTCGTCAAAAAAGGAACATTGAGTGCGGGTTTGCGTGAGTGTCTCGCAGAGGGCATCGCAACTGACCTCGAGGACAGGCTGGTAGTCCTTTGCCGCCTCCTGCTGGGCGGCCATGTCGTGGCTGCCCTGCTCGTCCATGGCGGCGGCGGTGAGGGTGCCGTAGTGATGATGCCGAGGATGATGGGAAGGCCGGGGATGCAGAGCGTGCTGGAATTGATGTTGCTGATGGCGATACGCGGATCGCTCGAAATGCGGTGGTCTTTGGGGCTGCGGCGGAAGCTGTTGCCGCTTCTGCTGATGTCGTGCGGCCACGGAAGAGCTGTGGGAGCTGGCGCCGTATCGCAAGCCAGGCCCAGGCCCAGGTCCAAGTCCCGGTGCCGGTGGAGGTCCACCAGCAGCTGCCGCGGCTGTCGCGCCTCCACCTCCTCTGGCGGGCGGTGGCGGCGGGATGCCCAGGCTAAAGGCGAGGTCTACGCCATACGGGGGCGCCTCGGCGGCGAAGCAGGAGGAAACGAACGGCGTGGGATGAGGCTGGAACATGCCTCGGGAGATGCGAGTCGTCGATACAGCTGCTTTGGAGGAGGAGAAGTGGTGTCGAGGCGGCGACACGGTGGTGGGGGAATTGCTTGATGAATGGGCCTGCACGGGACAGCTCCTGCTGCAGCTCGAAGCTCGTGTAGGCACGATAGCTCTTGCT
Organism: Tolypocladium amazonense; assembly: GCA_024340795.1. Taxonomy (NCBI): domain Eukaryota; kingdom Fungi; phylum Ascomycota; class Sordariomycetes; order Hypocreales; family Ophiocordycipitaceae; genus Tolypocladium; species Tolypocladium amazonense. Next base: position 35,320 of record JALHCE010000237.1, on the reverse strand, counting down.
CTCGTTAGCGGCGGCAAGCGAGTGGTGGAGCAGGTGCGGTGCTGTGGAGCCTGCCGTCTGATGCTTGCTGCTGCGAGTACGGGGCAGGGTGCCCTGGAGCGGAATCCGGGCTAGGGGGCGGGCCGTTCGATTAGCGAGCTCTCGGCCGTGGTCCGCTGCCCGGGAACAGGCGAGGTTGACGTGCGAGGGCGAAGGAAGCGTCACGACCTAAAAGTCGATCGACAGCGGTAGTGTCCGTCCGGACCCAGGGTATGGGAATCGCCGCGTGCCAAGTCTGTCGCGTTCAGGGCAGAGCTCCGCGTCCCGGTGCCCAATCCCAGCGCCTGCGACTGCCAACGCGCCAAGGACCAACGATGAACAGGGTCTGGCGATGCCGGCGCGCGCTGCCGGGCTGCCTCGATCGACCGTGAGCGTCACGGCGAGTTTCAATGGCACAAACAAGGCCGAGCTTGCATCGCCTTGCGAGCTGTCGGACGGCGGGGTGCTCGACGGGCAGCAGCAGCAGGAGAAGCTGGAGGGGGAGAGTGCAGAGAGAGGAGAGGAGGAGGCCAGAGTCGCGCAACGGCAGAGCGAGCAGACTGGCGGCAATATCAGCATGGACGACGCAGCGACTCGGCAGAGAATTGGCAGCCGAGTGCGGGCATTGCATGTGGAATCATAGGCAGGTAAGCTGGCGCCCTGGGACTGTGCGTGTTTAAGGCGGGCATCATCATCTTCCCGCCCAGGGGTCATGGCTGAAACGGCCGCGAGCTGCGTCTCTGTCGCTCTGCCGGGCTGGCTGGCCCGCCTCCGCTGCCAGCAGGCACCTTACCGCACGTCGACGGCGGCTACCGAGCGGCATCACCACAATGGCCCCAACGGCATGCACGAGACCGAGGTGCACGGGCTGAGAGGCGCCGTCATTAAGCGGCCGGCTGCCGGAGCACGCTCGGGGATGACAGCAGCAGGAGAAATAAGGCAACAAAGAAAAAAAAAAGAAAAGGCAGCCCAACCCAATGGCGCCAAGCCCATATCCGACGCACGTCGTTGGCATAAGGCGCGTCCAAGGGAGCGACCCCAGCCCGCCCCGTGCTCCCTACCGCGCCGATCCATCACCACTACCGGCCAACCGCGACCGGGCCAGGATCTTGATGCAGGCCGGCAAAGGAGCCCCTTCCATTACCAATCCACGTTTTTCCGCACTTCGTCCTCATGCCCGCTCACCACTCCTCCCTACCCTGACTTCCAGGCCAATCGCGACGACCTCTGCCGCGACTGGCTGTGCGCGGGCAGAGGGGACGCGAGGCGGGCTGGTGGAACAGCACGCAGGTTCGGCAAATGCGCGAGTGCGGAGGGACGTGCTGCGACGTCGCAACCACGGTTCGGAGCGCTGCATGTCTCGCGCAGGACCTCTCGCTCGGCAAAGGATGGGTGTCGCGGGCGCGCGCACGTAGCGTCGCCGGTAGGTGAGGTGAGGCAGGCAGACAGGCAAGCTGCACGGAGCCATCACTTGTGTTTGCCGCCGCGTGCCATTCGTTGCCTCGGGCCTGCTCAGAGATCGATCTTGTGCGAGCGCAACGTCCGTTCGCTCCGACAGTCAGACTTCTCGTTGGCCCCTCTGTCCCCTCCGCTCGAGCCGTCGCGGCAGGCGACGCAAAGCACTCACGGCTGGCGACCTCACGCCTCACCTCCGCAGTCATTGGATTGCTGCAGGCGGCGTGCCGTCACACGCCGCGGCCGTCTTCACTCGTCGACGGCGCCCGCTGTCTCTCCACTCGCTCGCCTCGTGTGTGACCGCCGCCTGGGGCCAACCGCGATGCATCCTGCCGTCCAGGTCCGCATCTCCGTTCACGCCCCAGAGGCACTCGCCTCGCCCGGTCCTGTACGTGGTCCCGCGCAGCGTCTAGAACAGCCATACTACCGGCGTCCGTGGCCGTGCGCACCTTGGCACTTCGAAACCTTCTCCCCCGAGGGCCACTCGGGAGCAGGGGATGTACTTCGCGTACACGGCGACCTCAACTGAATGGCCTATGACAGCCATCACCTCATCACCTCTCCACGTCACGTTCAGTCTCACCACTCCCCACCGACAATGCACAGGCACATGTCAGTGGGAGAATTCCCCTCACCGTCCTCTCCCCTCTCCTCCTCCAGCCAACATGCACCCTCTTGCCCGTAGCACACCGAGCCCATCCCCAAGACGCCATCCCGGGCCGCACACCGCAGACAGCCGAGAATCGCACAGAGGACTGCCAGCCGCCACGCTTGATTGGACGTGGACTGCTGCTTTGCTCTAGGGCAGCAGCCGTCTTTTTTCTTCTCTCTTGCCGCATGCCTGGAGGGCCGGGTGGTGTGCTCATGCAAGACGGCGGCGTTGACGCTCGAGGCGGACTGAGCTAGGTGAGCTGGCCGTGGTATTGAGCAACATCCTTACTGATGGCATGGTATGGATTGGTCAACTTGACAATGAAAGCCAAACGAGCCCTTGTCCCTGTCCTGTCCCGCCGGCAGCCCGCCTTCTCCACGCCGTCGCCAAATGCACCCACTTCGCCTGGGACCACAGCGCCTTGGTAACACAATTCACGGAGCGAGGATATCAGCGTCGTGGCATCTCATCTCCCCATCCCTCTCGTCGATGGGCATATTCCCCAAACTTCGAAACCCTTGCCCCATTCCTCCTCGCCTACTGAGCAAAGTTGCACGCGATACCCGGGTAGGCGCAGGTCCTCGGGTTCCCGTGTGTCGACCGGGTTGTTATCAACGAGAGCATTTTGGCCTTGACGCTCGTCTACAGCGCGGGCCCAGTCACCTCTTGTCGTATCGTGCCACTTGAATGTGTCTCCGGAAGGAGGGCTTCGTATCGAAAATCAGAAATTCGTCATCGACCCCAGAGCAAAGTCGGGTCCATTGACCACAATATACAACTCGACACGCATCTGTAGCCTGGACGTGTACCCACAAAATGCTCACGCAGCGTCATGCTTCCTCATCCATCTCGTCTCGCGCACCTTGTTCTTGTTTCCTGCATCACTCGCTTCCCACGTCGGTTGCCGTGTGACCCCAATCTCGTCCAGTGCCTAGTGTTGCTTGAAGCGGCTCCCCGCATTCCTACAGATTACCTGCAGTATAACGCGGCTGCAGACGACATTTTTACGTCAAAGCTCCTGCCCGCGGCGTGAAAAATGAATGGCGTTTGCTCCAATAATGGATTCCTTCCCGCACGTTGTATTTACTATTCTATGCTTTGCTCTAAGTAGATGATTCCCTCCCCTTGTCAGGTCTCAAGTGGCATCACCACCCATCAGCTTCGTGGCTAGTATTGGTGTATCCGGCCCCTCATTATCATCATTATCCGTGTTCTTCATGTCAGCGAATCACGCGGCGATCCGCAGCGGCCCTCGCCCGGGTGCTTGACGACTCTTGATCGTATCACCCAAAGATTGCCACCAGCCCAAGACGGACGCGCATGTAGGAAAAGAGCCATGGCTGGACGGCGAGGCTTCTGAGTCGCCCACCTCGCCTCGGCGGGAATGAGAGGCAACGCAAGACTGTTAGCCGCCTTGCTATCCGAGTAAGTAGGAGACTAGGCCCATGTTGGCATTCCGGTGGCCTTTCCTTTCCTCGCCCTCTGCTGATGCGCCTGCATCTGCATCCGTGCGGCTTTCCTGTGGGATACGCCTTGCACGCCGTCCATTGATGTGTCATCCACCGGTGCCTGCTCGAGGTTGCGGAAGCCTTCGCCATCCTTGAATACGGCACCGAATAGCTCGGTTATCGACTTGGTAAGGCTGCGCATGGCAGCTATGCGCTCTGCGTCGGCATCCGACGCCATCTCCAGGACGCCCTCCTGCTGGTTCACCGTTCCGTTGATCTTGCCGTCAACAATCAAGAAGCCGATGATGTCCTGCACCTCGGGCTCGGAAATCCTGAGCTGCCTCGCAATCCACGACAACTTCATCCGCGTGTACGGGGCAATGAGCTTGACCACACCCTTGGTCCGCATGTTCCGGGTCACCTCATCAATGTTCTCGGCGATGAAGGGATCAGCCAGTATGTCCTGGTTCCCTTGCAGAACCTTTTCGTACGAGTGGACATCGTCGCGTTGATATGCGTCGACGAGCTCCGTCATGGCAGAGATGCGAGGGTCCGTCTTGTACGGCTTCGTCTCCTGCGAATCAAAAGGGTTGATGTTGGACTTCATCAGCATGGTGCTGAGCAGGAGGTACTTGAGCACCTGGATACGCTGTAGCGAGCCCGCCTCGTCGTAGTTGCGGAATGACTCGAAAAAGTCGCTCTGCGCCTCGTTCCAGTTCTCCTCGCTCATGTGCATCTTGCCGCCGCATTCTCGGATAATGCCCATGATGCGAGGATGCGGAACGGCCGATTTCACTTTTAGCGCTCGCTGATAGAGCGCTTTGAGCTGCTTGTTGTTTTTCGTCTCGGCGAGCATCTGGATTTCGAGGGCATAAATCTCCAGCGAGTAGGTGCCCTTGCTGGGGTCGTCGGAACCATCTGGGCGCTGGCACGACTTATGCAGCTCCCGTAGTTTCTTGCCTACGGCGCCGTACTCTTTCCGGTCCAATAGCAGCTTGACCAGCTTGATGTTGGTTTTCAGCCACAGCCGCTCATTGTTGGTGCTCTGGAAGCTCTGGAGGGTGAGAGAGTAGAACTTCTCCATACTCTGCACAGCCTCGGGGCGGTCCGCGCCCTTTTCAATGAAATCGAGCATGTTGTTGATGGACTTTTCCGAGTAGTTGCGTGTCACGGCCGACTTGACATAGGTGAGGAGCTCGGCAAAGTGGTCGGCTGCCTGCGGGTGTTTCTCGTCAGCAGATGAGGATACAGAGGAGATTGCACAGAATTGCAAACCTTGTCAAAGTGTCCTTGCTTAAACTCGAGCTTGATGGCCTGCTTTAAGCCCTTGAATCCCCATTCCCCCTTGTCTTGCTCGAGTGACGGAATGCCCAAGAACTCAGCAATCGCGTCATTGGGGTCCGTCAGCTTGAGTTGCTTCGCATTGTAGTATTTGTTCTCAATGTCCACGTCCCCGCTGTCATCGTCGTCGTCCTCCTCGTACTCGAAGTCGTACCTGCGCATTCGTCAGCAGTGCTCCAGCTCCAGCGCTCAGGCCGGGCCACTTACTGCTCTTCGTCCGACTCCTGCATGAAATCCTCGTCGTCGGACATGATGCTCCTGTTGCCGCAGCACGACCTGTGGGTATGCAAGACAGGGCCGCCGTGGTAGGAGTCAAGGATGCGGGGCGAAGCGTTGATCGCCTGTGGTGCCGTGAATCGTATTGCTTTGCCGGATGGTCGGTGGTGGAGGGAGGTTCACCAAGGAGCTTCGGTGGAGGCGACGCGGGGTGACGGGGCGTCTAATCGATAAGGCATCATCACTAAGATCACCTTGTCAGGCCCACACAACTGGTCACGCTGCGCCTGGCGCCGCCTCATCTCACGGGAGCCAACACAGGCACGGGGCTTACACTGCGTATTACTACGAATTTCCGCGCATTGCTGCGCATTATTACGAATTCCTACGAGTTGCTGTGTACGTAGGGTGATGGCTTGCTGTATTAAATGCACGCGCATTGCTGCCCCGGTTTGCTGGCTTCCTGGCTCGCTCTTCCAAGCTCGTTGCCTCACTGCTTACGGCCTTGCTGCCTGGGGCCTGCAAGCTTGCTTGCTTGCACCTCTTCTCGCCATACGCTGACGAAGACAATCTCAACACCTTTCAACAGGACCATATTCTAGCTAAGCCATACTACGGCGAGGGTATCACGATATGCATCTGAGACAAAGCATCGGCCAGTGTGGAGAACTCCAGCAGTCACTAATATATCCGATTCTCAACGCTACTAGCTCGCTACAACAGCGGCCTTTGGTCACACTGATGGCGAAGTCTGCGCCTGCGCAAAGCCCTTTGGCAACCTGAAGACGAAGAGCGCCAACAGCGCAATCAGCGAACAGCCTGCCGTGACAAGGTATGTCAGCCCGAGCCAGGGCCCGCCAAGCTCCAGCCCGCGGCTAAGCAGCCAGCCCATTGCCGGCGCACCAAGAAGGGCCGTGAAGGTCTCAATGGTCGAAATGGTAGTGTTGAGCGTGGCCACCGTGTGCGGCTCGACAATAGCATTGAGAAGTGCGCGGGAGAGCGGGCCGAAGCCAGCGCCCAGGCTGACGATGATTAGCGACCACACAAACAGCCACGGCGCCGCGGCAAAGGCCAGGATGAAGCCGCCGAGCACCAGAAGCGCGACGGATGCGCGAGTCAGCAACAAATCTCGTCTCATGGCGTCGAAACCGAAGCGCTTGCCGAGGATGGCGGACGCGACGGGCAAAATCACCAGCAAAGCGACGAGGGAAGCGACGTTGCTGACGGTAGACACGTAAGTGGCCGTGGACCACGTCCAGCTGAAGCGCTTGGTCATATACTGCAGGATGTTGACGAGGAAGTTGAGTTGGACAGGGTATAGCAAGCCGTAGGCGACAAGGAGCATTAAGATGCTCTGGGATGCGAAGATGAAGCGCCACAAGTGGCCCATGTCGTTGGTGATCGCAAACCACGCCTGCTGGAGCTTGTTGCGCTTCGCCGGCGGAACAAAGTCATCGCCATCCTGACCGGTGCCGTGCCCCGGCGGCGGCTGTCTGTCCGCCATTTGGCGCAGATGCAGCGTCTCTGGAACCAGCAGCGATGCAAAAACGCTAACGGCGAGGATGATAGAGCCTAGCCACATGGCGATCCATGGATCGATGCTGAGAAGCAGCCCGGCCAGCGGTCTGGTGACTGTGGAGAGGATGAGAGTCAACGCGTGCATCTGGTAGAAGACAGCGGTCCGTTCGACGACCGGTACGACGTCGGCGAGGATCGTCCAACACATCGCGCCGGCCATCTGCCCCCCGCCGCCGACGAAGTAGGCGATGCTGCCGTAAAGCATGGCCCATATGGAGAAGGTGTCGGGGAAATATACTGGGTCTCGTCAGAAACTATGTTGGGCCGTGCGGGACGAGTCGGGAAACGTCACTTACATACAAGCATGCACCACGCCGTGTTAAGCAGCAGCCCCAAAAGGGACAGGAACAACACCGTCCGGCGCCCGTACTTGTCGGCAACCATGCCGTACGGGACTTGAACGAGGAGCGCTGCACAGAGTGAGCAGTCGGCCACGAGGAGTCTAAACATTGGAGAGATTCAAGTTGAGTACTCACGGACAGCCATATCGGAGGACACGGCCCAGGAGCGCACCATGGCCAGCGTCTTCTGCACATCCGTGCCTTTGCAGCGGTCATCGTGAGCCATTGGCCCGCTCAGCACATGGTCCGGGTAGTGGTTCCGGCAGATGATGCCTTCCATGATCTGTTGCAGCGGCGGCTCCATGATGAAGACGCTCACTTCGACGATAAAGAGAACAAGCGCGCACATGGCTATGACGAGGCGCCGGAAAGACTTGTTGGGCGCCACGCCCGGAGACTGGTCTGTGTCGTGCGGCAATAGCGGCGACGTCTCACTGCCGGCCTCACGAGTGTCGCACTCGTCCTCGTCGTTCATGATGGGCCCAGGCACAATGCCCCGGGCGTCGGCGTCCGAATCTGTCCTTTTCAAAGTGCGGCGCGCCATGGCTAATAGTCCCGACTCCGGGGTGTGGTTGGGAATCGTTTGCGCGCAGCGGTAGGATAGCCAAGAGATGCTTGGCGATCGACGGTCCGTTACGCACCGAAAACTCCAAAGGAATGGGAAACGGTGTGGAGATACTACAGAGTCAAAAGGAGAAGAAGGGATCACCAGTCCGCATGGTGGTTGAAGACAAAGAGCAACGTGCAAGGATAACCGAGGCTACGAACGACAGCGTCTTTTTGGAATGCCTTTTGAGCACAAGGGGAAGTTGGGGTACAACAACGCGGCCTGGGCGGTGCTGCAGCCGCTAGCTCGCGAAGGATCCCAGATTGACACGCACTTGAAGGGATGACACGCAGCAATCAATTCCTTTGAGTAGTTATCTTAGCCGTCAACGAGGGAGGAGTCTGGTCGAGCAGGGTCCCCCGGACGGGTGCGACAACCAATCAAGTAGACTGGAACACCAATATGACAGGGCATACGTCGCCTGCTGCGGGTACTGTGCCCTTGCAGACAGCCACTCCGTACATGTTTCCTTACCTAGGTGGGTAGGTACTCCGTACGTGTTATCACAACGGATTAGGGAGTACGGATACCTTACGCCTTCTTCTCAGCAAGGATAGCAGCTGGTCGATGCAGCAGAGACAGCAGGGCTCAGCCTGGCAAAGTGCCGTGCAAGCAGCACTGAGTTCTTGCAAGACCCTTCTGCCGGGACAAGTCGGTTGTTGCACGCGAGTCCGTGCTGGCTAGCGTACCCGCGATGACGCTGACAGCGGCCCGTGCATCCCTGATTGGTGATGCCATGCGAGCTAGACCACGTCGCTGTCTTTGAACCTCGAGACCAACCACGAGGCGGAAAAGAGGATAAGGCTCAAAGAGCGTGCCCCGGAGCTAGCAGACAATGCGCCATTGCCCCTACGATGGAAATGCCACTGATTTTCAGGGTACCTAGCCGGGGTGTCAAAGGACCACGTTGATGCAGGATGGGACCGGAAGATCGGGTTCCTTCACGACAGAAACTCCCGCTGTCAAAATCCCACGAGGTAACATGGAGGCAACACTACAGCGCGTATCTGATCTTGTCGCGCCACGGATCCGGCCGATTGGCCGTGGCGGCTTGGCGGGGCGAGAGAGCCTCACCCCACTAAGCTCTGGCTTGCGACCGAGCTTCAGTCAACAACTCCAACGCCCTCGGCCGTGACATTCGTCTTTGCCCAAAAGCCATGTCCAACGCGGATGCAAAAGTCCTCTCCCAAGGGCCTTTGGTGCGCGGCGTTCCCCTCCTAATGCCTCTGCCCCGGACGCGCTGAGCTGACCGCAGACGCAGCCTGACGACGAAGCCCGATGGATTAAGCTGGCCAAGTAAGACGCCGTAACTTTTGTCCTCCCCCGGGGCTGTGGCCGAGCGTACGCTGACACAATGGCCGCCGAAGAATAACGTATCAAGACGCCAAGGGCGCAACACGCACCTGGGAAACCGCCGAGCGCCGCACACGCCCCAAGGGTTCGGACATCGACGGCGTCGGCATCGTCGCCATCCTCGACAAGCCGACCGGCAAGGAGATTGTGCTGCAGAAACAGTACCGGCCGCCCGTCGACCGCGTCGTCATCGAGGTCCCGGCAGGGCTCATCGATGCGGGCGAGACGGCCGAGCAGGCGGCTGTGCGCGAGCTGCGCGAGGAGACGGGCTATGTTGGCGTGCCCACGGAGACGTCGCCCGTCATGTTCAACGACCCGGGCTTTTGCAACACCAACCTGCGCATGGTCCACGTTTCCGTAGACATGAGCCTGCCTGAGAACCAGAATCCCAAGCCTGAGCTGGAGGACGACGAGTTCATCGAGGTCTTCACCGTGCCTCTGGCGGACATGTGGGAAGAGTGCAAGAGGCTTGAGGCGCAGGGATATGCTATCGACGCGCGCGTCGGGACTTTTGCCGAGGGCATTCTGCTGGCCCAGCGGCTGAGGCTCTAGATGACTAGACATAGACCATAGAAGATGCATATAACACCGTTTCTGATTACAGCCTCTTCTCCCTCCGCAAGCCCTCCCATAGCGCCAGCGCCCCCAGGGCCTTGGCATCCCGGGCGCCCGCCTTCCAGAGGTCCTTCATCGGGACAACCTGGAGCGTAATCTTCTCGCCATGGGACCGCAAACCGGTGAGGCGTCCGCTCCAGTCACGCAGCTGGTCCCTCGGTATGCGCCGCTCGTGGCTGTATATCGTGACGTGCTCGTCGCATCCACCCGCGCTCGGGAACATAGCCGCGGGCAGTCCTTCATCGACGCCCTCTACCGGTGGGTCAGCCAGCTCGCTCAGGCACGTCAGCTCGTCCTCGTGGATCGTGATGCCGAGCTCTTCCTCAATCTCCTTGGCCGCCGCGCCCTTGAAGCTCCCTGCGTCGTCGACCATGCCCGCCGGAAGCTCGACAAACCCCAGACTCCCCGCAGGCACACGTGGCTGCACTGTGAGGACGACGTAGCGCTCGTCCGACTCGGGCGGCGCGTCGTCTGGGATGAGCATCACGAGCATGGCGACACTAGGGCCGCGGAGCAGCGCCGCGGCGGGGAGGCTCTCGCCGGCCGCGTTGGTGACGGATGCGGTGAGCTTGACGAAGCCGAGGCGGTCGCCGCCGAACTTGTCGAAGGACTGAACCGTGATGGAGCGCAGGACGTAAGGGTCGGCATGGAAGGGGTGCCTGGCCTGGGATTGGAGGCTGAGAGAGTTGCTGAGTGTTGTGGTCCATTGCTGCCGAGGTGTCAGTTACGCTGCTCGTGACAGGGTTCGAACCTGAGAGCTTGCCTTGAAAGGGCGAAAAGATTGCAGCTGGTCCCTGTTTATGCCTTCGGGCAGGCTGATGGAAACATGGTCCAGCGACGCGGTTGAGCTGCTCATGATGCGACGGCGGGTATAATGGTCTACGCGTCGGTTCAAGGCCACTGCAGGGTACTGAAAGACTGTTGACGGACTCAGATGTGCGATTGGGTAGCACAAATTTCTCATTGCACGTGTATGCGACGCGTATTTGCAGAAGAGAGCACGTTGCGGCGACGACGTGCCGGTGTGAGCGACCTTCACGGTAGTTGCGCCGTGAGTCCCGTGACGTCAGGCATCAACTCTCCAAACCCACGAACAGCGAGCATTCCCAAATTACGATTAATTGCAGCTAAATATCCCGCGGAAATAGCTTTGGTCAGCCCTCAATTATCTACATCTACAACTGCTTCTTTGGCTGTCGTGTTGGCGGCCAAGTCTTGCTGTCTTCAGCCCCATGAAATGCCCTGCCGTGGCGTAGCAGCACAAGGCCTCGTGGCGGTGGCAAGCTGCTGTCGTAGACCCCTGACGCCTGGCTGATGCACATGCCATGCGCAACTGGCCAGGCGCTGAGTCGTCGGTTGACCTGCCGAATCTCGATGCTGTCGGCAGTGGCAGCGATTGGGCCATTCTAGGTTGATACCACGCTGGCTGACGTCAATGCCACGGCACCACCCTCTAGCTTCCTAAACGAGACGCCAGCGTGCGTAACACCTTCGTCCCTGAGGCCTGCGAGCCAGACTGTCTCTTGCAAGTTAAATCACCCTGCTTCGTCCATTAGCCCTCGCATACTGGAGTAGTGCAGCTCATCGCGCGCCGCCCTTGTTCTCTGGCCTGCCTACTCGTCCGTCCATGCTCATCGAGTTCGCCTCGCTGCTGCTCCTCAGCGTCGTCATGGCGCATATTGTTCCCGCCCTCCTCATCCGCCGCCTGCGGTCCATGGACCTGGCTGAGCCCGAGCCCGTGCCCACGCCAGAGCCCGGCCGTGAGCCGGCACCCGCCGAGAAGACGCCCGCCGGAAGCGACGACCGCTATAATCCAACGCCCATCGACGTGGTGGTGACGCGCATCATGCTCACCCGCAGCAAGCGACTGCCCCCGGACCTGGTCGACGCCATCTTCGACTTTGCCGAGTACTGGGCCCACTCCACCAACGCCATCAACTATACCGTCGAGCACCGGGATCATCTCCGTGTTGTCGGTAGGAGCGGCACGGAGGATAGGTTCCTGGTGAGTCCAAGACATACCCCTTGCTTCGACGGTCGCTTGGAGCTGACCGGCTCATTAGCTTCGCTCGTACCCCCTCGGCTTGACTGGTATTGGAGGGGGAAAGAACCTGGCAGAAGAGCTCGCTTTCGATACAAACGAGGCGAAGCCGCTGCCGCTGCGCAAAGAACATGAGCCTAGGTATTTCGCTGGGCTGGCCGAATACCCAACGCCAAGGTTACTCCACCCAGCTCGGAAAGTTGTCTTCTCCATTAGAAGCAGAGACCAAGGATTTGCTTCCGTCGGACATGAGAATGGGCCATATGAAGGGTCCTGGACCTGGTTCGAAGCTGGCCTAGAGCGATTTGACTCGGAGCAGAACTGTACGTCCCGTTCCGGTGAAATCAACGGCAGGGAGAGGCTAACATTGCAGGTGATTCGAAATGCACCTACGACCTCCGCCATGATTCGCCGGCTTCTGTGGCGCCGTCTCTTCCCGTGTGCAGTCTCAGGCCAGTGCACCCTGCTATTCAAACGGATAGTGTCTCTGGGCAATACAAGTATGACCATCCGCTGCTCCCGCACGACCAGTACAACATTCAGCGGAATAAAACCGCATCGAGACAATGGCAAGATCACATCATCACGTGGTCGTATCTTGACAACATCGAGCCCGGCTCGAGCGCCAGCGAATTGCTGAGAGCTGAGGGCCGCGGGCCAGCAACTGGCGATGGCTCCTTTGTGAGCAGTCTGCGCTTCGGAGATGTGATCACGGTCTGGGGAAAGGCGAGGTTTCCTGCCTGGATCAACAATATTGAGTCTGTCAAGATTGATGTGTACTGGGCAGTATGATCGTTGCGGTGGCACTACTAGAACGCAGGAACTGTTGAACTACTGGGTTGCGGACTAAGACCGCAGATTACGGAGGTGTCAGCGGGTTTCCATTCAAGCTGCTTCATATATCGACCTAGCAACCTGTACGCGTAAGTGTCGATCCAAGCTATTCCTGCGTTCAACGCCGTTTGAGCTTCCATGTGATCATTTCGCTAATGCTTCAATGCTAGGGTAGGCAGCCTCTGGTGCAACCTCACTGCCGACAACATGCTTGGCTCCCCGACATGGCGGGAAACTTGGCGGTGACGCACCCACCCTAGCAGCCGTCTAAATCCCCCTCAATATGGATCAAATACTCTATACCCCGGACCCTACGACTCCCGAAATTGCCTAGGGACGCGACGGTAGACAACAACATTCGTCCCGTCCTTCAGAGGCTCACTGTGCGGCTCCAACGTGTATCCTCCAATCTTCGGGGCCGCGACCCACCAGATGAACCAGTATACGACGGACGCCACTATGATGCCAATCCCCACGACACAGTACAGCCAATATGGGAGGGGCGGCGTGTCCCCCTTGCCCCCCGGAGGGCGTAAGAATGGCGCCACGAGCTGGAACGCCTGACCCAGCATATAGAAGACCGCAACGGGCAGCCACACTTTGAAGGGGCGGTGGGCCTTGGGCTCGCTCCATCGCAGATAGAACAGACCGACGACAACCAGAAAGTTGATGATAGCTCCTGGATAACCCTCCAAATCAAGGATGAAGTTGTATGCGTTTCCAAACGGGATGGCCACGATGATGATGAATGACGGGATGAAGTGCAAAAGTAGACCTGCAGACGGGGACCCAAAGGGCCAACCAGATGCCCAGAACCGAGAGTACGGAATCACACCCTCTTTAGCAAGTTCTTGATTGACCCGAGATTGGGTGAAAGTAACAGTCAACACGTTGCCGAACGCTGAGAGAGCGACCAGAACACTTAGCGCCTTCTTCGCGGCAGTGCCAAAAACCTTGCCCATAAAGTATGAAGCGACCGTCGTCCCGCTGGCGGCGATCTCTTGAGGAGTGGCGGCCGCAAAGTATGCCACGTTCGCTAGGATATATAAAACTCCGCAAGTGGACAGGCCGAGCGGGCCCGCGATCTTGATGGTGCGCACGGGGTCCTTTACTTCGTTGAGCACATACATGGCATTCGACCATCTAAATGCTCATGAGAAGTTGCACTTGGTGTCTATAAAACAGGGCCAAACTCACCCAGCATAAGAGTTCAAGACCTTGAAGAGTGCCGTTGCGTATTGATTCCCCGAAGTAGCAGAATTGGCGAATGCGTCTCGAAAGCTTGCGTGTGGATCGGGCACATTGGACGCGCCGCCACCAAGTACAACCCATCCCGTAACCACAACAAACAAGAGCAGAATGATTTTCAGGATGGTGAAGAAGTTCATCCCGTGAACCCCAATTTTTGGAAAAAAGGTGTGGATAAGGGTGACGAAAACGATGACTGCGATAGCGATGCCGCGCTGTTGCCACTCGGTTGCAACATGACCGGATGCCACAATGACATTCGAAGCGAAGACGATACATCCCGAAGCTGAAGGAGCCCAAATGTCAGTCTTGCAATCCATGTGGAGGAAAGTAACAGGGCTAGCCGTCCTCACCTGTGAAACCGAGGGCGATGGCCTGGACGGCAAAGACAACGGTCATTAACATTTTCGGGCGTCGATACGCCGCCTCGAGATAGACCTTTTCACCGCCGCTCCGTGGGATCATGCAGGCGAATTCCAACCAGACACAAAGCCCCGACAGCGCGAGCGAGAGGCCCAGCACCCAAAGAAGCAAGGAAGCACCCACGCTTCCCACACTGCTCACAATAGACGACGGCGTGGAAAAGATACCGGTACCGACGATGCGCCCGATGCTACAATTGCGATAAACGTCAGTCGACATGCCGAGTTTGGTCCACTGCGCACGAGTAGGCGTTACATGTAGACTCGGGACTTACATTAGAGAAGTCGTGCTGAAAACACCCAGATGGCGGCCTAGACCACCAGCCGTATACTGCTCGAACGACTGGCCGCCGACATCCTCTCTGAGCTCCTCGCTGGGAGCGACAGATTTTGGACTGGCTCCATCGTCGATCAGAGCCTTGCTTGGCGACTCGCTGGCCATACTCGCATTCGGTTCGTCAACGAGCCCAGGGTCCTAAAAGCAACAACTGAGAACCGGGCGACCACACGCGGGCTGGCAGTAATACAAATATCAGCGGGCTGACGTATCTTATCTTAGAGCCGCTTCCTGCGATTGACATCAGTATCGGTCGTGCCGACATAAGCGTGGTGACATGCGTACAACGGTCTGATTGCGTGCTCGCTTTAGCCCGCTTCCTTGCAGCGATTCCGATCCATGCTTTCGGGCCGGACCGTTTCGGCGCATAACACGGCACAAGAAATCGGAGGAACAATTGCTGCCTGCATGGTGCAAGACTTTAGCTTAATTGCGCAAAGAGTGGTTTGTGTGGTAAGCATTGTGAGGGTCCATTGACAATGGGCGCTTTCGGGGTCTCAATAATGCATCCATAAACTGACGTCATCCTTCTCTTTCGCGCTTGGAATTTGTAGGAGCATTCGTAATATTTCTTCCTTTTATCGGTCTGTACTCCGGTGTGGCAAAATTAGCTCCCACCCGGCGTGAACATCTTCAGCACTATCGTGCATGTCGGGTTTAACGCTGGCTCGGGAAGGATCTGGGCGCAGATCGATAGCAAAAACACAATGATATAAAGCACTGCGGCCTTCGGCAGAATTCTTGACGCACTTTCTTCTTATAAGTCTGCTCTAGTCTACTGCGATGCATTTGAATTCTGGTCCAAGCACGCAGGACTCTCATTATTCGCGCTTTTGAGTCAGCCTTTTCTCCGTGTCATGTGCGCTTCCAAAATGAGGCAGTCGCCTATGAGCAGGATCACACTAGATGCAGGATTGTGGCAAGTTTACAAGGACAAAAGATTATGAAGAGGGAGACAACTAAATGGCACGAAGCTGGAGCCGTGCTGGTCAACATAGACAACCAAAGAATAGAGAGTAAGGGATATCGAGGAAATCTTATACAAGTGGACGAAGGATAATGGGGGCCGACACACTCGTTGCGGGCGCAGCCCCCCGATAACTGAGCGTGTGAGCAAATGGCGAAGAGACTTCTTGACCAATGAGGATTATTCTAACAATCTAATCTCAGAAGGCACAATGATCAATGTCAGTGGAGTAAGGCATGTACATTATACAACATTTCGCCGGTCTCGGCGAACGATATCACGCCAAGCATGCGAAATGGGCCGAATTGTGCCTAGATCTTTTCCAGACGTGAGGAAGGACCGCATGCAAGATTGCCGGATTGCCGATCGAGCGAAGAGCAAATCAGCCTGCTGACGGAGATCCAGGTAGAGAGTACGGAACATGTCCGCCAACGATGGTCGTCGCGTTGAGCCGGGGCCTGGGAATGGATATTGAACGGATCGCGCCGGGCAACTACCAATCGAGTTTGCCGTTACAAACCCACAGAATGTCTATAAAACGAAGTATATACAGTATGATAGAAAAGGCTTTTGGACCGACTTTGGATTTCTCACGAACTTTTGTCCACGTCAAGCGCAAGTTCGCTCCGCCGCCTGTGGCACCACACGAGAACTGCCCGTGCGATGCGATACTCGAGGAACAAATTGCCGGGCTGTTTAAGAGACACTACAACTGAGCTAGCGTATCATATGGAGCCGGGCCCTGAATCCCAGCGAGTTCCGAAGCCACGAAAACTTTATCTTGCTGCTGGCTGCGGCTTGTCCAGGCCCCAACTCGTATCGCACAGCGGACCCCGTTCTTCTTCTGAACACAGCACCGAGCCTTCGGTAATGAAATGGGAACTTTGTAGCGCGGGCGGGCCCGTGTCACTCGGGGTGGCTTCATAACGCACGTGGAGGGGAAGGAAAACTTTGACAAATGACGAATTGGTTGTAGACATGACGCCCGAAGGGGGCCGGAAGGGGCAACCCGTTGGACCGCGGAGCGGATGTGGTCTGGAGAGTTCCCCTTGGGGTCGGGGGCCAAGAACCCGGCTGTCCGCGGTTGGCGGCGAGTGGCTGGGCCGCAATAGGCTGCCCAGCCAGCCATGCAGCCAACTCAGGGCGCCCAGCACTGCCCCAGCGGTCGCCTACTGAAGAAGGTTGCTGCGCCAAGACAAATCGCTCGGCATCAAAAATTTCAACGGCCAAGTTGCTGCAACATGATAGCGTCTTGACTCACAACACAACAAACAAAAAAACCAAGCAACGCGCTCAATTGCCCACGGCTCGCGGGTAGCCAAGTAACAGAGCACGTGAACATGGCTGGTCACTCTCGCGTAGAATGCTCTCCAACTGCAGCCCCTTTGGTGGCTTGGACATATGCCGTGTCACGGCCCCATGCAGGCCGGATAGAGTCCGTCGGCAATTAATCGACTCTTGTTGTTTGCCTTATCAGAGTTGCACCAGAACCCACGGGCGTTATGAGGGGATTTCTGACCCGTCGCACTGCTCGGCCGGCCGCTGCAGGCGCCGGGCGGGAAGGGGGCTGTGCCTCGATTCCTTGAGTCACTTATGATCGGGCCAAGATTTAACCTTTCTCGCGTCAGGCCATGCAGTGCGGGCGCCCCTTTCTTGGCTTTGATATCGCAGAGAAGCCTAGACTTCATGTTACTTTACCTCGCCCGCGACCACCCTCTTTCGTACTTTGAAAGCCACCGTACTTAAGTTGCCCTTGTCGACATTTGTCTCCAAGCTCAATAATTTCAGTACGCTGAGTCTTCTTGCTCGCTTTGCAAGGCACGACACCAACCCGCACGCTCTTAATAGCTGCCCTTTCAGCAACGATCTTCAGAACAGCTCACTGAGCTATACTTCCGCAAAGCTGGAGCCTATTATCAACCACACAAACGCAGTCCTGGCGGCGACTGTATCAGCACTGGCGCCAAGTGACTTTCAACCGCCATAGGAGCGGGAAAAGCGTCTACACTCGTGAAGACACGCCGTGACTACAAAGAGAAAATCGCCATTGAAGCGTGGCGTTTTGATATCTAAAAGGATCTTCAGCGCAACCCTATACTGGCATGAAGACTCATCAACTCGCCGCAGGTCCACCATCACCATGTCCTCTCGCGCCAATGCCGTGAGTGCCTGGCTGCCCGCCTTTCTCGGAGGAAAGCGCGGTTCGTCTTGGCCCGCGGGTATGTCCTGGAACGAGCTGCCCCCGTCGGCACGCGACGCCACGGCTGAAGCCGTTCTCGCCTCCTTTGCCTGGATGTCCATCGACCAGGCGCTCGAGCACCTGCAGACGCACAAGGACGGCCTGACCGACTTTGAGGCCGACACGCGCCGAGCGATCAAGGGTCCCAACGTGCTGCCGACGCAGAAGCCGCCCTCCTGGATTTTGACCCTGTTGGGAGCCATTCCCAATGCCTTCAACATCCTGCTCATCTTCTTGGCCATAATCAGCGCTGCTGTCCCTGACCGGGACTGGGTGAGTCTTCTACCAACGCCGACATGGCGTCCACATGTCAAAGACCAATGCACCAAAGGCTAACTTTTTGTCCAGGCCGGCGTGTCAGTTTTGCTCATCATGGTTGTCATCTCCGTTGTGGTTCGCTTTTGGCAAGAGTACCGCAGCAGCCTGGCCGTCTTTAAGCTCCAATCGTCCATCACCAATAAGCAAAAGGTCCGCCGCCAGCCTGCGAGAGCCGAGGCGCTCATTGGCAAGGGGCGTGGTCCAGACGACAAGACGGTGATGGAGAAGGACCTCGTCCCCGGAGATATTGTCCTGCTCTCCCCGGGCAACATTGTCCCGGCCGATTGCCTGATCCTCGAGGCTTCGTTCCTCCGAATCAGCCAATCGACATGGACGGGTGAGAATGAGCCCGTGGCCAAGGTGGCAACCTCCATAGGCGACAAGGAAGCCACGCTCTTTGACTTGGTCAACATTGTCTTCATGGGCACCAGCGTCATCTCTGGCAACGGACTTGCGTTGGTGCTTCGCACCGGAGCGGGTAGGTTGACCCGTGGACTCATTGTGAATGACGTAACTAACACTTCCCGAAGATGTTCTCATCGCGAGCATGGCCAAGGAGCTGGAGAAGAAGCGCGAGGCGAATGCCTTCCAAAAGGGCATCCGCAACGTGAGCTGGATGTTGATCGGCTTCATGTGCGTCATGGTCCCTATTGTAAGTGACTTTGCCCCAAGAGCCCCTTTGATACGCTGGAATAGCATCTGACAGCTCATGCTGCAGGTCCTGGGCATCTCTGGCAAGACAACTGGAGACTGGAACGAGGCAGCGCTGTTCAGCATTAGCGTTGCCGTGGGCCTCGTCCCCGAGATGCTGCCAGCCATCGTGAATGCCAATCTCGCCCGCGGCGCCTATGTGCTGTCCAAGATGAAGGCTCTTGTCAAGCGTCTCGACTCCGTCCAGAACATCGGCGCCATGTCTGTGCTCTGCAGCGACAAGGTAAGGACCTGACGTGATACGCCGTGTAAAAGAAGGTGAGACTGACTGTTAGCAGACCGGAACACTGACCAAGGATGAGATCACGCTGTGCCAGTATCTCGACTACGCCGGGAGCGAAAACACGTCTGTGTTGAAGCTGGCCACCGTCGACGCCAACATCCAGGGTTCCAATGGCAACAACATTGACTTGGCCATCCTCAACCATCGTCTCAAGGACGGCAAGCCCGTGAGCGTTGCGCAGTACGAAAAGATCACGGCCATCCCGTTTACATTCGAACGCCGCCGATCTGCTTGTGTCGTTCGCGGTGCAACGGGTCAGAACCTGCTCATTGTAAAGGGTGCCTTCGACGAGGTCTTGGGCCTTTGCGCGTCTGTACGCCAGGGCGGCATCGCCGTGCCGCTCGACCAAGAGAAGAAACAGATGCTGATTGACCGGGCTGACGCACTCAACAAGGAGGGGTACCGCGTACTCCTCATCGCCGAGAAGCAGCTTACCGAGGTCGACCTTGAGGACGAGGAGGGACTGCATGACATCGAGACCCAAATGACACTCGAGGGCCTGCTCAGCTTCATTGACCCGCCCAAGGATGACGCCGCCGATTCCATTGCGCATCTGAAGGAACTGGGCGTCGACGTCAAGGTCCTCACCGGCGACAGCCTGCCCGTGGCGCTCAACGTGTGCCATGCCCTGGGCGTGCTCGGCCAAAGCGACGACACCGACGACGAGCTGCAGGCTATCACGGGACCCGAACTGGCGCAGCTGGAAGAGGTCGAGGAGCAGTTTGACGCCATGGTCAGGTCCTGCACCGTGTTCGCCAAGTTGACGCCGAACCAGAAGGCTCTGGTCGTCGGCAGCCTCCGCAAGGCGGGCCACTGCGTGGGGATGCTGGGCGATGGTGTCAATGACTGCATGGCCCTCCGAAGGGCCGACGTGGGCATCTCGGTCGACTCGGGCGCGAGCGTCGCCAAGGACTGCGCGGATCTGATCCTGACGGAGAAGGGACTGAGCATCATTGTGTCCGCCGTCAGGACCGGTCGCGTCACTCATGGCAACACGATCAAGTACATCAAGGTGAGAAACCTCGAACCCTGTTCGAATCCTTGCGCCTTGACTCGGATTTTGGGCTAAAACTATGGTAGATGGTCGCTTCATCCAACTTTGGCAACGTCTTCAGCGTTCTGGCGGCGAGCGCATGGCTCCCTTTCCAGCCGGTAAATTGGTCCCATTGAGATTTCGACAGAGCTCAATTGACTAACGCGCAACAGATGCTAGGTCTGCAGATTCTCGCCCAGAATTTGCTGTACGACATCAGTCAAATCGCGATTCCGTGGGATCGAGTCGATCCCGAGTACCTGCAGATGCCTAAGCGTTGGAACACGTACGATCTGCTGCGTTTCATGCTCGTCCTCGGGCCAACGAGCTCTGTTATTGACGTCTTGACTTTCCTTCTCGGCTATTACTTCTACGGTGTGCAGACAACCGACGACGCCGAGGCGGTGCAAATGTTCCAGGCGCACTGGTTCCTCCAAGGGTGCGTTGTTTTATTGCCAATAGTTGTGAGAGAGTGAGATGGGACGGTGTCTAACCTTGCAAACAGACTTCTCACGCAGACGTTGATCGTGCACCTGCTGCGAACGGCCAAGGTTCCCTTCATCCAGAGCCGCTCAAGCATCCAACTCGGCCTGTCTACCTCAGCCATCATGGCGATTGGTTTCGCCGTCCCCTGGATTCCACCGTTCCGAGAGGCACTTGGCTTCGCGCAGCCGGCCCCGTCGTACGTTGGCTTCCTGGCGGCCAATCTGCTGCTGTACATGGCCGAGGTGCAGGTGGTCAAGATGATTTACATCCGCATTTTCAAGGCGTGGCTGTAAGTGACGGCGGGCTGCGGGTATTTGGTCGAGCCAAGTCTGAGGGTTTCGGCTGCTGAAGGGCTTGGTCAGTCGCGTGGTCTTGAGGGTTGACTGTCGCGTCTGTTGGTCACGATGGATGCCTGGATTGGAGATTCAACACTTTCGGTATCAGAAAGGCTCTTCAACAGAAGCCATAGATTGGACATTAAAAACGGTGTGTAGAGTTGTATTGAATTGAGTGCATTGTTGAATCCTCTTGGAGGTGTTGGATTTGTCGCGACCTGGTCCAGCCAAGTGAGACGTGCGGCAATCGACAGCGCTTTTGACGGGCCCTAGATACCTATGTAGCAAGTAATCCGTTGGACAACGTTAAATTGCCCGAACTTGCCAGCAGGTGGAAGCGCGGATCCTCTCAGCGGATTGCGTGCAACACATTCAACCGAGCTGAGGGCAGCGGCACTGAGGCGTGGGCACGTGGAATGGTGTGCGAGGATGAGTCAGCAGCGAGAGCGCCCGACATCGCCGCTGGCGCTGAACCATTACCAACGGGCCGTCGCCTCAATAAATAACCGCGGATGGCACAGGTGCTGGAGCTATCTCCTCTTTTTAATCTCACAGCTCGTCATGGGGCCTTCAAGATCGCTGGTGGCTGCGAGCCGCCGCTTCCAATATCCCATCTCCTCGCTGAAGCCATCATTAAACTTCATCGCTGCTCCAGCATCCGTCTCACACAATGGATCCCGGCAGCTTCACTCAACCGGGGCCCGATGGTCCGGGGCGGCGTCCAACCCAGCCATGGCGTTCCCTTGCCTGGACGCCATGGAGTCACGGTCGCAGAATCTCAAGGCCGGCAAATCATCCAGCGGGCCTGAGCCGTCGTACACATCTGGCGCCACGCTCAGTTACCGCTGCACGGAGCCGCTGCAGCTGGACTGGGGCGGCATCCTGCCCGAGTTTGACATTGCGTATGAGTCGTGGGGAGAGATGAACCGCGACAAGTCAAACGTCATCCTACTACACACGGGTCTTTCGGCCTCGTCTCATGCGCACTCGACCGAGGCCAATCCCCAGCCGGGCTGGTGGGAAAAGTTCATCGGACCAGGAGCTCCTCTCGACACCGACAAGTACCACATCATCTGCACGAACGTCATCGGCGGCTGCTACGGTTCCACGGGCCCGAGCAGCATTGATCCGGGCAACGGCGAGCGCTACGCAACGCGGTTCCCCGTCCTGACCATGCAGGATATGGTCCGGGCGCAGTTCCGCCTGCTCGACGGCCTCGGCATCGACAAGCTGTACGCCAGCGTCGGCTCAAGCATGGGCGGCATGCAGTCACTGGCTGCCGGCGTGCTGTTCCCCTCGCGCGTGGGCCGCATCGCCTCCATCAGCGGCTGTGCGCGGAGCCACCCTTACAGCATCGCAATGCGGCATACGCAGCGCCAGGTGCTGATGATGGACCCCAACTGGAACCGCGGCTTCTATTACGATGCCGTGCCGCCTCATGCGGGCATGAAGCTCGCGCGCGAGATCGCCACCGTCACATATCGCTCCGGGCCCGAGTGGGAGCAGCGTTTCGGCCGCCGGCGTGCGGACCCCAGCAAGCCGCCGGCATTGTGCCCGGACTTCCTCATCGAGACGTACCTGGACCACGCGGGCGAAAAGTGGTGTCTCAACTACGACCCCAATAGCCTGCTATACGTCAGCAAGGCCATGGACCTGTTCGACCTCGGCCGCGACAACCAGGTCGCTACGCAGGCCCGCCGCGCCGCTCGCCCGAGGGACTTGCAACCTGGGGCCTGCAGCCTCACCCTACCCGCCACGCCCTACGAGGAGCAGCCCGAGTCGCATGCTGACGCCGATGCCGCATCTTCAGGGCCCCTCCAGCCGCCGGGCTCTTCTCGTCCGCCAGCCGACCTCGTCCTTGGGTTGGCGACGCTGCGCGACACGCCCACGCTTGTCATGGGCGTGGCAAGCGACATTTTATTCCCGGCCTGGCAGCAACGTGAGGTGGCTGAGTCGCTGCGCTTGGCGGGCAACAGGAACGTTACGCACGTCGAGCTGAGTGAGGAGTTGAGTCTCTTTGGGCACGATACGTTCCTGTTGGACCTTGAGCATGTGGGTGGAAATTTGCGCATGTTTTTGGAATAGAAAAGGACAGTTTTGGTTGGGCGGTTTCTTGACGCCCTGGCGAATCAGAGGGCGAGACGGCATAATTGCCATGGCATTTGGGAAGCGGTGTTTGCATAGTGGCGTTTTGGATGTGGTTATCTGACATATCACTTGCCGCATTTCTTAAGAAAGACAAGACAATTGATTCCTCTTGATGGAGGGTCCGAACTGGCGAGCTATACAGCATCATCACCACACACCTCCTGTGTTACAGGCTTTGGTCATCGGCTTGTCTCGACGCCAATTCCATGTGCAGGTGGGCTTAATCCAACGAAAGCTGAGATATCTTGATGTCGTTCCTTCCTGGCAAAAGCATCCTGGAACCTGGGCTGGTGATGCCAGTAAACATCTTCCTTCTTCCTGAATTTCTTGGTCAATTACGAGTACGTTCCCCGCCGCTCCTCGTACACATTGAAGTGAACTGGGGGTAATTCGTCGGTAATGCGTCTATGTTTCATCATATCGGATCATTGGCGAAAACAAATTGACCAAATGCGTCCTACAATAGGCCGCACACAGGGGGCAACTTCGAACAAGCTGTGTGAAGTAGCGAAGTACATACCTATAACAATCACTGGTTAATGCTCGTAGATTGAATACTACGGGCCTAAGCGATAATGGACCGCTAAACCTCGCACGCCATCGACAGAGAGGCCCCATGGAGCCCGGTTAAGCCTCCAAGGTGGGCCCATCGGCCTGGGCAAGGAGCGTAGCTTTATAAAACTAGCAATGGAGGCCGATCGTCGTCAGAGTCCAACGAACTTCATAAAGCCTACGTGCCCGTTTTCGAGCAGCAACGATTAACGTCGGGCTGCTCAGTTGCCGGGCCGCCTTTTTGTTCCTGGTTGCATCTTTCCCGAGAAAACACTATTATCTTACAATGTCTGCCATTCAGCTGGACACGACAGAGCCTGCGACGAATGACTCCATGGAGATACTATCCCAAGAGATCTCTGAAGAGGGAGGAATGTACCGCATTCGCGTCGGACACCGTATTTACTACCTGACCATCTCAACTGATGTCTTCGATGAAGACACCATGTGCCGCCCCTACCTCCTCATCCCGCAGTTGCCAAACTTGTCGCAAATACCATGGAGCAAGATCAAATTCGCTCGTAATGAACACGGCTCTCTTGCCATAATCACCTCCCATGAAACCTTGCCAGAAGCCTCATTCACTTGGCATCAGATGCGAATTTATGTGCTATCTTTGCCGCGAATAAAAGACCCCAAACCTGGCGTCTTTGAGACGCTGTATGAAGGACGAGCAGCTGTCGCCAAAATCGCTTGTTTTGAGTGGCAGATTCCAAGGCTCACTCATGAGACCTGGGCGTATTGCGTCTTGGCTCAAGGTCAACGACCTGACGACGCTCCACCCATTGCGCCAGAGTTTCTCGGACACTTGCCAGAGAATGGCCGCGTCATGGGCTTCCTCATGGAAAAGATGGAGGGCAGATTCGCTTGCCTAGATGACCTAACCCGGTGTGCGGCTCTCTTGAAGGAATTACACGGCTTGGGAGATTTGGGACTTGTGCATGGAGACGTGAATCGCCATAACTTCATTGTTGAAGAAGGTCGTCGTGGGCGTGTTCGTCTGATCGACTTTGAGCATGCGCAAGACTACGAGGAGAGAGCTGCTCAAGCCGAACTAGAAACCACTTCCAGCTGGATTGGCCGAAGAGACGGGTCACGGTTCTACTATATACACCACTAGAGTGGTGACTCAGCCGTGATAGCTCATCACTTGATAACAGCAGAAGAAACACTGCGACTCTGTTATAAATCATGAAAGATCTCGTAGAGTATGAGATGCCATGTGATCTTACCATCTAAAATCCCCGTTTCACGTAGTGATCCTGACTGGGCGCACCTCTAAACCGCGATGCGCCCTCTGCTCCGAAGCCCAGAAATTTAAAGCTTGCGACAAATCCACCCAAAAAGAAGACGATACATCCACCCATTTGGCTTGCATAGCACAGCTTCATCCCACAGGACGCGTACACTCGTCGGGTGGCCTCAGCGGGCGCGTAGAGTTGACCGATGGAGTGCTTCATATTGACAGTTTTCGAATTCTGTGTAGACATGTGCTGGCGAAGAATGTTGTGAAATAGTGTGCTTTCAGGTGGGTACCGTTGACCATCTGTGCAATCTCCATATCATTTGTGCTCTTGAGAGCTTGTGATCGAACCTCGACCCACGGAGAGACTACGAGTACTCCCAGCCTCCTAGAGACATGAGTGAACTCTGCTTGGAAAACGATCAAGCTGCAGCTTTGATAAGCACCTATCAGCGTAGTGAGCTTCTTTATCTTCTGAAATGGGCATATTCAGGAGCCTCGATCAGCCTACCTGTTCCATGCCACTTATAGTAGCCTCGAGTTCTTGCATGTCTTCCTGGAGTACCTGTTTGCCACCCAAAACCTTGATCCGTTGAAACAATTTCTCGCTTGCAGAAATTGTCTGCTGTAGAGTTGTTATTTCCCCAGACAGCTTCATGAAAGCCCTGGCAGCATGTCGAGCCAAGAGCCCTAAATGACTCTTTCTCTTCTCCCAAAGCCGGTCAACGTCCTTTCTTGCAGTCGTTGCCACCTTGAAGCTCTCCCAGAACCACTTTGCTTCGGCTGGGTAGATGGTATCTTTTGGGTCAAGAACCCATTGTGGGTCCATTCGCTCCGACTGCTCGCACCATTCGTCCATGAGCATCTCGCGTTTTGGGATGCCCGCAAAGTGTACGAGGAAGTCGCCCCGCTGCACCAGAACATCCGCATACATGTCCTCTTCAAAAGCTGGGTACGAGTTAAACCACTGCAAATTATCAGAATCAGCGAGATTCAATGATTGAACCTCCAAGCAAAATGTTGTCTACCGACAACCGCATCTTCCGTCACATTCTGACTTACTCTTTGGGGTACAGTCACAGCAATTTCAGAGAACTTGCGCTGTTGGAGAACTAGTGCCATGGCCGTCTGATCTTGGTGCAGCAGCATCTTGTCAGGCCGGAAGTTACGGAAAGCGAGGATGGCGGCTAAAAGATTGACTGATTCCGGTGCTATTCGGATTGCAAAGATACCATTGTTCAAGCCGTTCCAGTCCTCTGTGACTATGAGGTGCACATCACTCAAGTCTTTGTCGTCGTCTGGTGGCAGGAAGATTTCGAGAGGCATCTTGTAGTTGAGGACAACAGTGTCCGCGTCGAACCAAAACAACCAGGACAGGCGCTGGCTTTTTGGCTTGCTGAGCTCTTGGAGAAGGACAGACTGAATGTATGCTGGCTTCGTCCAATACCCGGGGATAATTAAATCACGATGGACAAACATTGGGTAGCCGTGCAGCCGGCTATGCTCTTCATGTGTTCTCAATGCGCGTTCATACGTCGGCGACTCCTCGCCGTATAAAACCATGATCTTCCCCACACGAGACTGGTTGACGCTAATGCGCGCAGCTGACTCGACGGAATGCTCTGCATCTGGCCTACGCGCGGGTACCGAGGATGCAATATGGGCTGACCCGGCTTCGAAGTCTGAAGAGTGGCTTACATAGCGCGTATTCTCTTTAGAGAGCTCTGCGACTACTGAAGGTGTAAGCATCGAGCTAAGGCATTAGATTGGAGAACTTCATACCATCGGTATCGGTGGGGAAATGTTGAGTGACTGGGTTGGCTTGGCTCGCCTGGGGAACCACTAGAACCAAAGGCGGTGTATTAAAACAGAGTCTTAGAATAAGGACGGAAAAAGATGTCGCGAGTATGGCCAAGCATGCATGCACTGCAGTGATGCGGCGAGCCATTTTATGAATGGCAATCGGTTTCCTGTTGTGCCAAAAGGCCTCCGACACATTGTTATATTTACACGTACCAATCCCAAGGGCACGTGAGCTGTTTCATTCGAAGCATCGAAGAGGCAGCATATGCCAGTCAACCAGGGTCGAACCGGCGGATTGATGGAATGTTAGGTCATTTGAGCCAAAACATAGGGGTGATATACAATCCCCGACTTGTGAACGAAGTATTACTCAGGCCAAAATCGGCAGGTAGGTACGAAAGATTTGAACCACTAGCCTCCCTTGCGAACAAGGTTTGGCCTACCTACTCTACATGTACTCCGTACTTTAGGCTGAGATGGATGAAACCCGCATACCGATGCCTGGAACAGTGTAGGCACGGGCCGCGCCCCGACGGTGAGGAGACTACACCCAGTCTGAGACAAAATAATGGGGGCAGACGTCTCGTTGATCATTTCAAGAATTGCCAGCAAAGTTTCCCCACGACGCCAGACAGTAGAAGTCGCTCACACTTATAAGCCTTCTTCCGTATCCAGAAGGGTTCCTGTGAGACTGGACACCGCCGCCATCATCTTGGCTTGTTTGGTTCGTAGTGCTGAAGCTTTTAGTTGATTGTTCGCCAAAGAGCGGGCCAAGATGACACTTGTGGGACCAGTTGGTGCTGAATAGAAGCAAAGCAACTTGAAATACCCACGTCGGTAGGAATTTGATGTAGCTGATAAAATTATAAATACCAACAGCGCATCTCTAAACCGTATCCTTCTCAGCTTGCATGCCGGCAGCGCTGATACCAGAAATAGCCCAACTGACCTTTATAACCGTCCTCTGCTGAGGGTGAACTACCGACTCCCAGAACAAGTTTCGATAATATGAGCTCTCAGCCTGAAGCCACCAGCTGTACGGTAGCCTATACATCTCGAAGGCCAGCATCTTGCTCTGCAGGACCGAAATATGTCGTTTTACTCCAGGTGTCGCACTCTTAGGCAGCTGCAACTTCGCAACTTCTCTAAGCTGATCGGCTTTGGCAATTATACATGTACGAAAGAATTGCGGCAAGCTTAATCGGCTCAATTACACTTCACGTACCGGCAACAAGAATGACGGTGATATAAGCCGGAGAGGGTGGACGACCTTTCTCATCTCGCGCTTGTGGTAGGTCTTCTTTAAACCAGCATTGAAATCGGACAGCCAACACACGCACTGCTGCCATGGGGACTTTATCCTTTCACAATGGAGGACAAAAACGCATGTTCGCCTGAGTATGACGTACATGCTCTTTCCGTCGAGCTGCCCAGATACAAAGGATTACTCCGCCGATATATCGTACCACGAAACTTTAGTTAATGATGATTCACCAGTCCACCTCTAACAACCCGACACAACGCGACAGTCGACGACGGCCGTCCTTCCGGCGAGGACTTTTGCGACAGCATCCTTCAGCACCGCCTCGAGATCATCAGCTCTGTCAACCCTCAGCGCATGCACGTCGCCTGCGCCCGCCGCCGCTGCGATACCTGCGTAGTCTGGCGGCGGCGCAAACGATATGTTCATGTCCTCGTTTGACACTCGCGAAGCCTCACCCTCGGGATGTACTAGCATATACGACTTACGGGGCGCGTTCCATCCTGGGTTGATTAGCAAGTCTCTGGACCAGGAAGAGCACTTGATCCACTTACCGTTATTGTTGAGCACAATAGTCAGCACCGGAATACTGTACCGCTTCGATATCCAATACACACTTCCCGGCACCGAAAAAAGGTAGGTTCCATCGCCAACTATCTGGCAGACAAATTGGTGCCGGCCCTCGGCGTCGGCCGCAAGCTTGATGCCTAACGCGCCGCCACCAGACCAACCGAGCCCTCCCCCGCCACAATTGATCCATGAGCCGGGCCGAGTCGGGCGCACGCTGTTGTGAATGATGGCCGTGTTGGTGACGGCCTCGACCGCCCAGATGGTGTCCTCGGGGCAGACGGACTGCAGAACTTTGCTGAGGTGCCCTGTTCCGAAGGTCCCATCCGCGAAGGGAGCAGCCGCACGTTCGATGCCCTCAATTTTCGCAGCGTAGGAGTCGCGCCGAGCGGCCTCTGCTGTTACTAGGTCTTGTGACTTGAGAATGCTGGCAGCCACGCTATCTTGGTCTCGTAGGTTGTCAAGGACCTGCTGAATCGAAAGGAAAGCGTCGGCCTGATACCTCGCATCGGATTGAATATAAAACAGCGGCATGCGTTGCTTTAACGGATCGATGTCAATGTGAAAGATAATTGCTTCTGGCCGTGGTTTGCATTGCGTTTGAATCCAGGGTACGTCGCAGTCCAGAACTACAATAACGTCGGCTTCGGTAATGGACTGGTCAGCACCTTGTTTGACGCCCAACCACGCCGGGTGATTTCCCGGGAAGCACATATCGCTCGCGGCCTCATCGAGTACGCGAAGAGCTTTCACCGTATCAGCCAACTCAACCAGCATCTTTGGGACGGCATGATTTCGCCCTGAGTAACCCGTCACCAGAAGGGGCTTGGAAGCGCCCGCCAGCGCTTCCGCGATCCTGCGAGCGGCACGGGGTGGCAACCCCCCCAACTCGACGGGATCCCAATACCGCTGCCCGAGGCTCATCTGGTACGGCTCCATCTCGGCTTCGAGCACCTCCCTTCCCGCACAGAGATACACGGGTCCCTGGGGTACACTGCACGCAAATTGCAGGGCGCGATTGATCATTTGCTTAATGTTAACGCCTGTTTTAAGCTCAGCCGTATAACGGCAGTACTGGGCGACAATGGCGCGCTGGTCGGGCACATCCTGCAGCCAGTGTATAAACTCGCTACGAGAGCCGCGCAGCTCGCCCTCAAGCGTGAATGGCGAAGTGCCCGCGAAAATGAGCACTGGAGCGCGGCCGCTGGACGCGTTATGCACAGCGACGCCAAGGGCCTGCGTCCCGACGTCGACGTGTATGATGACGCACTGGGCCTTGCCGGTAAGGCGGGCGTAGCCGTCGGCCATAGACATGGCCACCATCTAGTATCTCGGTCAGTACTCGTAGCGTGATGACGACAGGCTCTTCAAAGCCGCTGGGGGATGCGTATGAGCAAGAGAGCCTACCTCACTCGGGCATGTTATGATCCGCGGAAACTTTGGGTTTGACTTCATCTGCACCATGGCCTCAATGATGCTAGGATGGTCGGAGCCCAGATTCACAAAGCAGTGCGAGACGCCCGCATCGATAATGGCCTCGAAGAAGGCAAACGACGCGGTATACATTCTGTCACTGCTTGCGGACGCACTGCGTCACTTGACCAATAACCAAAACCGGAAGCTGCCTGTGATATGGGGATCCTCGACTCCGATAAGGTCTGATTGCCGACGATGCGTTTTGTTCAATTTGAAGTAGTATTGGCGCACGTTGCAGAGTCGCAGCGTGCAAGCCGGGGTTGTGCTTGAAGTTATAGCAATGCATGAGACGAGACGAAATATCTCCACTTACAACTCGAGCCAATGAGCCAATGCTAATTAATTTGTCATTGTAGAATTGCGTCCTTAAGGTGGTAAAGTGGCTCGTCTTCCCTCCCGGCATGGGGTCCGGGTCGCTCTGGGGAGGACCGAGGCCAGAATAGCGTAAGTTACCGTGGGCATGTAGCTTCAGGTACAGGACCGCCCACGGTGGGGCCGCCACCCCCATCAATTCGGCCAACTGGAGAATCTGCCTCCTACTGGACCATTCCGTCGCGCGAGAGGTACGACGAGTCCGAGTGCGGACTGCGGAGTACGTAGTCTCCAAACTGGATTCACGTCCGATGCCAGGGGTGCCGGGTTCTTGCGCGCGAAAACTTATCTGAGCATCCTCCTCTCCGCTCTACCCGTAAGCCTTGCGAGATAATTGACTGCATTGTCGAATTCGGGATACACGAAACCAACCGTACCAATTTGCTACTTGATATCCGCACCGTTGATGAGAGTCACGCAGAAAGTATCGAGCCCATATGGAGCCGACAACGGCGCAACGTTCGTCGCAACCACCCGCTCGCCTACAATGCAGCCAATTCAGAGCCAAAGCTCAATAGTGATAAGCCGATGACATTCTATATGGGTCTTTCATGTGCGCTATTCAATGCGAGCGGCACCCTCTTCAGAGTGTAAACCGGAAGCTCGGGTGCCAGTCGCCCATGTTGCGCCTATCCTCCTCCGGCAGCGCGAGCCTCTCATCGCGCTCCCCACGGTCCCTTTTGCGATTCTCTCTCCACATTAGAGCCGCTAGGGCCGTTGCCGCCAGCCCGCCCACCCACATCATGCCGAGGGCAACTCCGTAGCCTGTCTTGTAGTAAGGCTTCTCCGTCTTGATGAAAATGAAGGCCCCGATGATCCCCGCCAAGTTCCCTATCATGACCTGCGTCGACGCGCCGAAAGCGCGCTTCCAGTGACCTGACAGGTTGTTCTGCAACCAGGCCAGCGCCATGGGCGTGATCATGTACGCGCCACCAAAGACGAGGAACACGGCCGCGAACTTGTAGTCGCGCGACTTGTTCTCTTGCGTAAGAAGCATGCCGTACCCGATGGTCGAGAGGGACGCTCCGGCAAATATAAATCCGAAACGATGCTTGAGCTTGTCCGAGGCCCATGCGCCAAGCAACATCATGCCTGCCGCAAACACGTACACAGGAATAGTGCGTACCTGCGCCTCCTGCGCCGTCCAGTTAAACTCTAGCAGGATCGTGGGGAGGAAAAACGTTCCCGAGAGGCCGGCCACTGAGATGCCCATGTACACCAGCGCCGAGAGCCAGATTTTGTAGTCAGTAACAATGCGCCGCAAGGCAAACTTATTAAGCGTGTCCATGCGGCACACGTCGCCAACGTCCTCGACCATACGCCTGCGCAGGAGCTCCTTCTCCCCAGCATTGAGGAACTTCGTCTGCTCCGGCCAGTCGATGATGACAAAAGCCGCAATAAGGGCGAGTGCTGAGGTGATGGCCCCTTCAATGATAAATATCCAACGCCACGCGGCCATGCCGTTTCGACCGAGCCCAGCGATGGCATAGGCTAGCAACCCACCGAAGGCGCCAGCGACAACGGTGCTGCAGAAGAAGAATGACATCCGTTTCTGGTATTCGTGACGCTTGTAATATGAGGACGTGACGTAAATGATGCCGGGAAGCACGCCCGCCTCAAAGGCGCCGAGCAGGATGCGCAGCGCGATGAGAGCACCATACGAGTGAACAAAGCCCATGCACATGTTGATGATACCCCAGCAGAACATGAGGCTTGAGATATAGAGCGAGGGTCGAACTTTCTTGATGATCATGTTGGACGGAATCTCGAGCAGAATGTAGGAGATGTAGTAAGCCTGAGGATATCGGTAAGAGATGCCGAAAATGTGAAGCAACATACAGTTGGGGGAGACTTACAAACAGACACACGTTGAAGCGGCTACCTACATCGAGCCCGAGCTCCGACGTGAGACCCTGGATGGATGCGTTGCTAATATTGATGCGGTCGAGGAAAGCCATCATGTATATGACGAAGAATACGGGAAAGATGATGAGGTCGAGCTTGGCGACGAGCTTGCGCTCAGCCTTGGGGTCGATAGGCGCATCGCATAGCTCAGAGGTCGCGGAGCCGGGGGGCGAGACGGATTGTGCACCTGTTTCGAGGTGCTTTTCTCCAAGCGACATACTTGATGAGATGGTCGGGTGCCTGACTTTTTCTGACGACGTTGGTGTGGAAGAAAAGAAGTAGGGTTGAGAAGGTAAACAATTGTGAGGACAAATGCGGCGAATAGTCAACAATCAGCATCTGGCCCGCTCTGCAAGCAAGAAAGATGCTAGGGAGGCGAGCGGTGAGCAACGTGGTCGCCACGAGGAAATGGATTATAAAGAGAAATGGAGCGGCGAAGCACCGAGAAGTATTCCGCCGCACAGCAAGCGTTCGGTCGGGCAATGAGCTTTGGTAAGTCTCTTGCCAAGCTGCAAATTAATTTACTATTGCTTAGTTCACCCAAGGTATGGGATGGGCTGGTTGGCTGTAAGCGGCCTAGTTGTTCGTTCTGGTTTTCGGATTCGTCGTCTGGCTTTTCGCCGCGGATTTCTGGAGCCAAAGGGCCTTCTTTGCATAGCGCTCAACCGCGGCCACCGGGATAGGTGCAGGCCCTGGTCCGCGAGCTCATGACGGTCAAAGGATTGGGAGGGGTCCATTTGAGGAGAGTCGTCCCAAAAAAAAATCTTCTAGAGAAGATCCCAGGCCCGGGGAACGGAAGTCCTTCCGTGAACAGCACAGACCGGCCCACTTCGTCATTTGGAACGTTACGAGAGGCGAGGATTGAGTAGTATCAATGTCACGCACTACACTCCGTACCATGGAAACAATACCTGGGACTGGGTTTACCTCGACTTGAAGTGACAAGGACGGCCATCCAGGGGGCTGTTAAACCCTGCAAGGGTGTCCGCCGAAAAAGGTTAGCCACCCGCGGCCGCTTGCCACGGGAACCCTTGGTCTTTTTGGGGCCGCCGCGGGACGGGACGGAGATCGCCACCCGCTCGTACGAAGTAAGCGCAGCTCGTGAATGGAGCCTACACGTGCCATGCCCGGCCAGAATCCACGAAGACCGTGTCATCGTCATCACAACGAGGATCATACTCACCTCTTTGATGTGGATGCTCCAAGAGGGAGGAGGGCAAAACCTTAGCCAAAATTTGCAGCGTCGCATCAGGGGTCCCCGGGGTGAGGGACTTCTGTTGGAGGGCCGCCTAGAAATTGACGACCAACTGCATACGACGTGCATTAGCGCTGTCAAGGGCCACTTTAAACCGCTCAAGCCCGGGGGGGGCCAGACTTGCCCCCTACAACACTGACAAGATGGCATCTACTCCGCACGGGCAGCGGTTCCGTTCGGCCCAGGCGTATTTGTAAACAGCCCATTTAGTACTCTGTGCTTCCCAAAGGCTTCACTTAACCGGGCTTTTTAAATTGCAATACGCTGCGGCGCAGTTTGCAACACTGATGATACGCGTATAAGACTGCTCACTCGTACCCAAGCCAGGATATCATGTGCTTCTTGCTCATCCTTGTTTCTCCATGATCATACTCGTACGGAGTACAGTGGAGAGCTGTTACACAATGGCCTGATCGATCCTCGTGCTGTCAGGCAGGGGAGCCCGAGGGCAGTGGAGTTGCCCCTTTGTCCCCTACGAGTGCGAGTACTCAGCAGAGTCACTGCAATTCTCGCCTGCTGTCAGAACCCACGCGTAAATCTCTTCGTGCAACAGCGAACTCCACATAAAGGGCATGCCCACCTTGGCCAGTCATGTTCCGGTAATGATTCACTTTGATGTCAAAACTGGCCCCGCAGAGCCTGCGCTGTATGGCACAGGAAGTGAGTGCGTCAGCCTGTTCTAGCGTTACCTGGGCAAGTGTAGCCACATGTCACTTGGGATGAGCGGATTGCCATGCCTGTCAGTACTCTTTGGCTGGCGCAAGGGTGGTTCAACACTTCCAAGTTCCCCTTCTCAGCACTATTCCTTTTGAGTAGGTCTATTTGCACACACGCAGATGTCTAGTTGCACACACACGCCCATTTTAAATATACACCCCGCCGCCAGCCCACCCCACCTACTTGTAGTGCGCAGGCCTGGCTCGTAGCTGTACCAACGTAAAGATGCCCTAGAGCTAGTGCGACTCCACACACACACACCGCACTAATTGAAGCTATCGCGATGATATTGTAATGGAGACTCTTTCGTCTTTACCTGCGGCGCCCGCCGCCGCACAGGGCGCCGTAGATGACGCTGCACACGATGCCGAAGCTACACCTGATGCCGAAGCCGTACACGATGCCCCACGAGCTACAATTCCGCCGCTGCCGCCGTCACCGGGCTTTGCATCCTACGATGAAGTATACAACTTCGTACAGGGCTTCCTTCGTGATAACGGCGCCGCCGTTGTCAAGCGGTCAAGTAACCACAAGCGGGATATTGATGGAATTGCCGT
>JALHCE010000030.1:0-139178 GCA_024340795.1 Tolypocladium amazonense | reverse complement strand
CCCCCCCCCTCGGCCAACCCAGCGCTGAGCAGCAGCAGCGGCCTCCATAAGACAGCGCGACCGCCCGCCCTTTTCGGTCCCGTCACCTTGGGTAGGTAGCCTGCAAGCTTTCTTCGGAAGCCACACCTCCTTCGGCGCTCCACCGCCTATGCGCACGCCTCCAGGCCATCCCCACCCCCTGCCGCCCTCTAACCTAACCTCGCTGCGTGCCAAAACCATACAATACCACTTTGTCTGCCCACGGCCAACTATCCCGCCGGACACCCATCCTTTGACTCAACCGCCCATTATTCCTCTTCCACAACCACCACCGCCCGACTATCGCAGCCACCCTCACCACGAGGATTCGATCCCGTCGCCTGCTGCAATACTGCAACTGCCCATCCCTCTCCCGCGCTGCGTGCCGCCGACCTCTGCCCCGGCATCTGACTAATTCCATCTGCCGGCACCAGCGTCCTCTCGCGTTGGTAGCTTCTGCACCTTTTGTTGCGGCTCTGCGGGCGCGCAAATCCGCGCGCTCAACTCCAAGGCCCCCCGGCTCGCCTACCGAACGACTGTCCGCGCCGCAGCGACGACCGCGTGCTCACCTGCACGCCGACGGCACTTTGCAGCAAAAAAGCCTTTGCGCATCGTTGCTGCAGCGAGCTCCGACTCGGTCCCTCTGCTGAAGCATCCATCCCGTGGACCTGCGCACCCGCTGGCGGCCAGGACTGCGAGTCTTGTCGCATCTCACAACGTCACCCTCGCTCTGCTTCTGCTGCTGCTGCTGCTGCCGACTCGCAAGGCCCGTCCTTGTGCAGCCATCGGACCCCAAAGGAGCGACGTGCATATGCTCATACCACCACCACCAACGCCTGCCACCTCATACTCACTCGGACACGACATTGGGCCTCTGTCGCCTCGACCCGACAGCGAGATCTGCCCCTAGCTCCCGTACCGGGCACCACCCCAGGTCCAAGCCCCCCCGGCGTGGTCGACCGCGGAAGCGTCCTGCGCTGCGCTGTGCTCGGTGCAGAACCTTTGCCGCGCCAACCCTCGTCAGCCCCTTCGGCGCCGCGCCTCGGTCATTTTGCGACACGCCCATCGTGAGCACCTCCAATACGATCCTTGACTCCGCGACCAGGTGCAAATCCGCCACGCAGTAGATCTGCGAGCTCGATTTCTTCCCCGCATTCTGTTCCTGCCCCGGCCCGTCCCAATATGCATATCGGAGCTGCCCTAGGCTTATAAAGTCGACGCAGCCTTCCAGGGCCGCCCCCCGGCTTGCTTTTCTCATGCTTGTACGACGCCAGCACGACCATGTCGAGCGGCTCAGATCCCAATCAAATGACTTCACAACATCCCGCGGACCCCTCAAGGTCCACGCTATCAGCCCAGCTTCGGCGCCCTCGCCCCGGCCAGGTTCAGACCACCTTTCACCCGTCACAACAACAGACGCATCAGCATCCCTCTGGCGTCCCAGTTTCCGCCATCAGTGCCTCTTCAGCAGCCTCTAGCTCACGGCTCGGCTCTCCCATCATGTCTCCCGAGACGGCTGTCCTAACAACCAACTCCTCGATCCAGGCATCACCAGAGCCTCTCCGGCCGAGAGACGACGATCAGTTCCCCCCCAGCTTCCAGCTCCCAGACTCCATCCTGTCTCGGAGGACCAGCGCAAACTCCCTCGGGCACAGCTGGGTTAGTAGCACCAGCCCCATTGCTGAGGCGGCCCACGACAACAGCAATGGCATTGGCCCCTTAGGTAGCAACGCCGCTTCAACCGCCACAAATAACAACTCCAGCAACACCGGCAAGACTAATCTGATCCGCCGTCTGTCTAGCCGCGCGTCTAGACGAATCACCAGCAGGAGGAGACAATCATCGGCCACGCCGGCAAGCCGTGATGGAAGTGTCGGACCCTGCTTCCTTCGACGACGCAGTGACAGCAACACCACTGCCCCGCCGGAATATGGTGCCACGTCAACCGATTCCGAGTCGGACCTCGACGAGAGGGACGACTTTGCTTCAATAAGATCAATGTACCTGGACGGCGCGCCTCGAGGCTCATCGGCGAACAGCACGACCGGTTCCATCGCTGGGAGCGCGAATAACATGGCTGGCCCTGTCATTCCCTTGCAGCTTCAGCGCGGAACCTGGCTGAGAAAGATCTCCAAGAAGAACCGCTCCAAGCGCATTCGTCTCGTCTACGAGCCCGAGACGAACAGGCTCTCCTGGGACAGGCTTCGGCCAAACAAGTTCCTTCACGTCGACGAGATCAGGGAGATACGCACTGGCTCCGACATTCAACAGTATGGCCGCGACTTTAACATCCCCGAGTCGGAGCGCTCCACCTGGTTCTCCATCCTCTACACTATTCCCGAAAAGTCCAAGACTAAGTTTATACATCTTATTGCTGATGACGTCGAGACGTGCTTCACATGGACGACGTTCCTTGATGCGATGCTCAAGCATCGCCAGGAAGTCATGACGTCCTTGATGACCTTTAGCGATAAAGCCATTGCACAGTACTGGCAGAGCGAGATGACCAGGCAATATGGTGACCAGCCACGCAATGAGGCGCACGAAGAAATGGACATTGCAGGCGTCATGCAGGTTTGCCAGAACCTTCACATATACAGCTCCCAGTCTACTCTCCAGGCCAATTTCCGCCTCTGCGACGCCCGGCGCCGCGAACGGCTCAACTTTTCCGAATTCTTGGACTTTGTCCGGCTCATGAGGCAGAGGTCTGATGTCCAGCGTATCGTGCGCAGCATCGCAGCCAAGCCCCAGGTCGGTCTCACGTTGCCTGAATTCCTGACCTTCCTTCGGGAGGTGCAGGGTGAGGATGTTGACGCCAATACTTCTCTGTGGGAGAGACTCTTCATCAAGTTTATCCGCAAGCATAGGGCGGACGAGGGTGAAGGATTCCCTGCCGACAGCGGTATGAACATCATGTCAGAGGCTGCTTTTGTTAGCTTTCTCGCTTCTCAGCATAACGGACCCCTCGTTGACGAGCCTGTCGAATACACGCTCGACCGGCCAATGAATGAGTACTTCATTTCGAGCTCTCACAACACCTACCTCCTCGGTCGCCAGGTTGCGGGCCAGTCCAGCGTTGAGGGATACATTGCTGCCCTTGCGCGAGGATGCCGATGCGTCGAGGTGGACTGCTGGGATGGCTCTGACGGTCAGCCGCAGGTCGTCCACGGCCGCACACTTACCACCGCTATCAGCTTCAAAGAGGTCATGACGACCATCAACAAGTACGCATTTGTCAAGTCTAGCTTCCCGCTCTGGATTTCGCTCGAGGTTCACTGCAGCCCTACGCAGCAGGAATTGATGGTGAACATCATGAAGGAGGCATTCGGCGCCCGACTGGTAACGGAACCGTTGGATCCGGCCTCGGACAAGCTGCCTTCGCCATCTGAGCTCATGGAGCGCATCCTCATCAAGGTCAAGAAACCCGGTGGCAACCATGACACCTCCTCCGTGGTCGAAGTCACTGGTCGAAGACGTGGCGGCAGCCTCAGCTCGCCTTTGTCCAAGCCCACGATCCCAGACTACAGCATGTTCACCCCGTCTCAGTCCCTTCCTCAGAGCCCCCTGCTCGCTGCAAGCACCCAGGCACGACGACTAGTGAGCAAGAGCCGAGTCAACACCATCACGGAAGGTGAGGTTCAAGACCTGATGAGCAGCAGCACCAGCGACAATGAGAGTGGAAGCGAGATTGGCTACATCAGCAGGTCCGCCAACAAGACGACAAAGGTGCTCGGTGCACTGGGAGTCTACTGCGCCGGTGTCAAGTACTTTGGCTTTGATACTCCCGCTGCAAAGACGTTTAACCACATTTTCTCCTTCATGGAAACTAGCTTTGCGAAACACTCGCGGACCAAGGAGTCGAAGATGGCTTTGGATATTCACAACATGCGATATTTGATGCGCGTGTACCCCGATGGTATGAGGTTCGCATCGAGCAACTTCGACCCCCTCATCTATTGGCGCCGCGGCGTCCAAATGGCCGCTCTGAACTGGCAGACATTCGATTTAGGGACCCAGCTCAACCACGCCATGTTCGAAGGCGGGACGGATGAGTCCGGATATGTCCTCAAGCCGTCCGAGCTGCGCGACATACAAGTCCGTCCTTTCGACTCCGCCATTGCTGAGGGAAAGAAGGAGCGGTCCGTGGTCTCGTTCAGCATCGATGTCATTTCGGCGCAGCAGCTGATGCGACCGGCCAATCTCTCGGGCAGCAAATCGATGGATCCCTACGTCGAGGTTCAGGTCTTCCATGCCAACGACAAGCGCGATAAGAAGGAGGCGGGCTCGACTCTGCTATACGACCACGACACGCCTCTCCAATTCCAGACCGAGGTGATCCGGGAGAATGGCTTCAACCCCATGTTCTCTGGCGGCCAATTCAAGTTCAAGGTGACGACGAAGCATCCAGAGCTCATCTTCGTGCGTTGGTCTGTCAAGCTCGCCAGCTACGGCGAGGGCTACAACAGCAAAGACGGCGCGGCCATCGCGACTTACACCGCCAAGCTCAAGAATCTCAGGCAGGGTTACCGCACACTTCCCCTGCTCAACCACGCAGGAGACCAGTATCTCTTCTCGACCCTGTTCTGCAAGATCCAAGTCGACCCCATTGAGACTAGACTTTTTGACGCACCTCTGGCGCAAGATGTGGGCAAGCTCAATCGCCTGGGGGGCAAGGTATTTGGCCGAGCCAACACGAGCCCACGAAGCACCTTTGAGAAGACCAGCACCGAAAAGAGCAGCATGGAGAAGAGCAGCTTCGATAGCTACCCATGAGCCGGCCACGCCATGCTCCACGCAAACAAACCCGAGGTGCCTGGGTGTTACATGGGCACTCCAACCTCACGGTATCTTATGGCAGCGACGTCGTGGTCACACACGAGTCGCGCAGCCACATCTTGGATTTAATCCAGTCCCGCGATCCGAAGCGATCCTGGCGCACCACAGCGGTGGGACCCTTATCATCTTCTTGGGCTGGTTTACCCTTTTGATCAGTTTCCCTTGTTTTACTTGCGTGCCAATGGGCATCCGACAACCTGATTTCTTTCGCTTTATTTCCTTTGTTCACCATGGCGTACGAAAACGGGACCGAGAATACCCCCCATGTAGGTGGAGTGCTATATACAAATGTTTTTTACTTTCATTTCCAGCGTTGATACAGGAAGTGCATGGGGGACGGAAGGAAGGCATATACCATACTTGTACTTTTACAGGACTCAAACGGGAAAGCATAGCACGTGAATGGGGGACCATCACAGGAACTACATATACAGGACACGCATGGGCAAACATGTTTCTTTCATCACATTTTCTTTTCTTTCATGTCTCGCCACCTCACCCCTCTCTGACCCTGCGTCGTCTCACAGCGGCCGGGTGACGAGGTCAACTTTCTGCTTTCCGACTTGGCCGGTGCTTCTGACCGGCCTTGATGAAGTCGGTGGGCGGCGAGGAGCGGCGGACAGGCAGCCGAGCCACTTGGACGGGAGGACTTGAGCCGCTTCGGGTGTCGTTTTTGTCTTGGGCGTTTACTGTGTATCGTGGGGATGGAGCATTGTCTGTCTTGTCATATAAAGGGATTACCAGTGGCTCGCGCTGCATGGGATGGGAACTCCTGGCGCGGGTTAGCATTTGTCGTATCAAGAAACTCGTCATTTCACATCAGACTGCCGATCTCGTGTCCATGTGACAATACTGTACGATCAGGCCGACGTGGCAAATACCCCTTGGGCCGTGTCTGATCGCCTCACCCTTTCATCGGCATGACTCGTCTGCCTGGGCCACGGTATCCTCGGGAGATGGAGAGTCAATGCCGCTCAGTCGGCCTTTTTCTCTATCGACGCCCCCCGGTTGCGATGCAGGTGTCAGAGATCAAACCGGCGCTACTGTGCCGCGCCGGTCCCTGCATCCAGGGGATCCGCGCCGCCACGCACGTCAAAATCCGGGGTCTCCCAGACCCCTTTTTCACGGATGCAACGCTGTGGGGACACTGGGAGCGAGCGTGTGTGGCGATCTACAAAGTGTCTGCAGATTACTCGGGCTATCAAACTGCGCATCAGATCCAACGCCGTCCCCCCCTGCCCCATCCGATGTGCGCTATGACGGTCGCGAAGAACTGCCTTCCAAAGCTTCCCTCGGCCGTGCCCGAGGTATTTGCAGACGACTCCGTCAGAAAGTATAGCATGTAAGTGACGCAAGCGCGCTCGGCCATGAGGAAAGATTACAATAAGAGATCCCAGCAAAAGATATCCCATTCTATAGATCCACCCGTCTTGAGGAAACACCGTCCGTCTAGTCCACGCCGTCATCCTGGAACTGCGAGCCCACGGTTTTCCCACCGTTCTCGCTCCTGGAGCTGTCCTTACGCAGCATGCCACTCGCGCCACCGCGACCCCAGCCGCGGCCGTTTGTGACGACGTCGAAGGCCCGGCGCTCAGCTTCGTCGCGGCTTGTGCCTGTTTGGGAGCCACCACCACTGCTGGCCATGGGCGTCATCTCTTCGTCGTCGTAACCGAGATCACCGTCGGTGTCGTCGAGCTCTTCCTCGAGCGTCCTGCCGCGCGTGTTGAGGCGCTGCATTGGAACTCCTTGCGTGCCGTCAGCGTACAGATTGGGATCTCTGCCGAGAATCCGATCTGCTTTGCTCGGTGTTCTCCGACCAGGGAATCCCGCGGCCCCCGACGGTGCATGGAGGGTTTCATTCCTCCAAGGCGCGTCGTTCCCGACCGTGCCGTGCGGCTGATCGTCTACAGATCCCCAACCCGCGTTGATTTCTCTAGCCCGCTGCTGTTCTCGATCCCGCCTCAGCTGCTCGTGTGCTTGCACCCATTTCGGGCTTGCCTCCCATGACCACCCATCGCCGGTGGTATTACATATGGGGAAGAACCATAGAACGGGCGATGGCCCCAACAGGTGGTTCAAATTACGCTTCCAGCCGAGGTCGAAGGCGTTGGGTAGCTTCTCCGAGTCCTGTTCGTCGAGGTACTCTTCGTAGCGCATGCGGCTCTGCTGGCGTTCCCTCTCATCATACGAGAGCTGAACTGGATGTGATCCGTCTACTTCGTGGGACCGAGGCATCTCCAAAGTGGGCCGTCTCTCTTCGCCTTCCTCAGGTCGGGTGATTCCGGGCAACGCGTTGGCATGAAAATCCACAAATTGCTGGGCAGCGTGCGGGATCCTGTTGGCCGGATCGTGCGTCTGGTTGTAGGTTTTCCTCAGCGGCGACAAGTACCTCGTCTTCTCCAGACACTCAATCGTTGTTTGTCCTCTGCTAGCGAGCAGAATGTGCCAACCCGTAAATGCACCAACAACAATGCCGATGATGCCGCTTATGACACTCAGTATTATAAAGTTGACTGGCATGAGGGCGTCCACGTAGCGCGTCGACTCCTCCACCACCTCTCCCCAGACCCAGCTCCCGCTGATTGCGAAGGCATAGAAGCTGAAGATTGTGGTATAGACCAAGAAGAGCAGGAAGGCTTTGTGATTCCGGAGGCCGATGCAGGTCGCCAGCCAGGGGCAGTGGTGGTCCATCTTGAGGACGCAGCGCCTGCACGTTGAGCAGTGGTGTGCGCGGTCTGGCTTGCGGGCCTGGCACTTCTTGCAGAAGCGAAACTGGCCGTTGCTCTTGACTGTGAAGGACGTGGCGGGCGGGTGCGCTTGTGACGTGGTAGGCAGGAGGCCGTAGCCGTTCTCGTTTGTCGTTGAGCCTGGGTTCGTGAAGACCGCGGTGGTGTAGGACCAATTCAGCAACAAATATAGGACCACACCCACGGTGGAGGACGTCGCGCCTGCGTTCAAGTTGGGCCCGTTAGCTTTCCTCTCTTCTGCATCTGGCGCAACCAGAAACGCGGAGACGGGGCCGTACCTATCCAGCTGCTCGCAGAAGCGTACGTGCCAATTGTGACGACGACCCAGACCGCCCACGTCGTCAAGCCGTATACAAACACCAAGGGCAAGTATGTTGCGACTGTGCAGCACAGCCGCTCCATCTTGCGCGCGAGGCGCCGGGCCATGGTGATGCCCAGGCTGCGACCGGGTCGATCGTCGGCCTCGTCGGCGTCCAATGCGTCGTTCTGCTGACCTCGGTGTCTCGCTGCCGCTGTGTCCTGTCGGCTAGAGTCGTTCATTCCATCGCCCAGCAGACTAAGCGGTCGCATGGGCTGCTGGGCGTTAATGTCGGCGTCGAGTTAGGCGTGTGGTGAGGTCTGGGATTTGCTGGCCGCGTTGGTGTCTCGACGTGGGAGTGCATCAACGACATGGCTTTGTCATCAAGGGGCAGGGATGACGACGGACGCATCCGATCAGCATGCCTACCACAACTCGTAGCCAGTAACGTGTGTCTCTCATAGCCAGATCCAACCGAACTGAAGCCTCCAGCTTAAACTAATTGTTATTACAACCGCCTGCACTCAGTGGATCGGCTCTGAAACCTTCCCTCCAGTTGATCGCGCTCATCCCAGCCCAACATTGATGTTGACGGAGGACTGAGAGCATCTCAAAGGATCTGGAGGGCTGAAATCCTTTTTTTCGATGAATCAAGGGTTACGACATGGTACAAAGCATTTCTGGGTTCACAAGATGATGGCGCCCTGGCAAGCAAGAAGTTGTGGCTCTCTGAGAACTGCAGAGACTCTGTGACGGGAACAGCCGTAGCATCCCTTCAGCTTCTAATCTAGTTCCGGATATACCGTGTTGCCCATCAGGGTGGTGTCATCCTCTTCCCCGTATCCGCGGTCGGCGTGCTCATCTTCGCGCTCGTGATGATGGCCGTAGGCATCATGGTCGGGGTACGTTTCCTCATCCTCGTCTTCGTCTTCAAGACCACTGCCCGAGTCCATATCATCGTCTTCGGAGCCCGACCTTCCTTCGTCGGCTGCGGCACTATCCCGAGTATACAATGAAGCAGGCTGCTCTGAGACGACACTCGGGCTCTTCCCGGGCTCCCTGACACGCACGTTGTACCCTGAGCTCTTCTTCTTTGGTGGCTCCCGGCCACGTAACACTATGAGCTCCTCGTTGGTGAGGTGAAGATTCGGTAGCGGTAGATGGAAGGTCGAAGAGGTAGGCTTAGTTGGCGTCCGGTCGCCGTAGTCCAGGGTTTGTGCAAAGTCTGCTCTTGTAAGATGTCGACCAAATTGAATGGCAACCAGTTTTGTCTTCATGATGGCTTTGACTTTGGCCCACAAGCCGCCGTGGTACCACCCGCTGTTGACGTCCCAGGTGGGACGCACTTCGGCATTGTCCAAAAGCTCCCTGAGTAGTGGATCCGTGATGTCGCATACCTGCCAGACTTTGCCGTCTGTATGATACGACTCTCCGTCAAATGTGTGGCTCTGAGATTTATCCACTGCATAGTCTTTATTGAGGCTGGACTGCGACCTGCGGAGCGACGCCCAGGTTTGCTGTTGGTGGGCGACCTTTCTCTTGGACAACTTGAACATGAGCGTTTGGTAGATGCGGTATTTGGGATCTGTCCTGGGGTC
Source organism: Tolypocladium amazonense (assembly GCA_024340795.1). Taxonomy (NCBI): domain Eukaryota; kingdom Fungi; phylum Ascomycota; class Sordariomycetes; order Hypocreales; family Ophiocordycipitaceae; genus Tolypocladium; species Tolypocladium amazonense. Next base: position 129,681 of record JALHCE010000030.1, on the reverse strand, counting down.
GAGGCCGTACGGCACGACACCGTCTCTCCAGGGACCACCTTTAAACTGGTATGCCGTATAATTGAGATATCTTTTCAGCTCATTCCAATTTCGGAGCTTCCCACCCAAGTGGTTCAGCAGAGAGCGGCGAGTCCAGACAGGGCGATCTTGGAACGCCTCTTCCAGCTGAGCTATGACTTCCATCGTCCTAGGATCCGTCACGTCGGGGGGCACCTGAGGGCCTGTTGGGGCAGGATCCTCGGCACCGATAAAGTAGCCGACCTGCTTGACTGCGGTCGTATTGATGGTATCGCCGTCCTCGGTCGTGCGGACGTACGGGTTCTGCGAATAATTGTAATTGAATGGCAGGCTCATGTGAGTAAAGAGAGGCGGTGGGATGATATCCACGTTGGGGCCAACATCCGTGCCAGGTACGAACTTGAAGTTCTTCATTTGTTGCACTGAGGCAGATCGTCAGCGGGACACATGGGATGGGTGGTCAGGAAACATCAGCTACACACCATCTCCAGGGAGGACTTGTTGAGCGTATCTTTGCGCAAATGATGACTTGGACATGTCCCAATAGAAGTCGGCTAAACCTCTGAAACGGTGCGTGTGCTTGATGGTGCCCACGGCTTCCACCTGATACTTGTCGATATTGTCGGCCAGCTTACGCCGGAGAATCTTTGGGTCGTCAAGTCGCGCGATCGAACAGACGTTACCATTTGATGTCGAAGGGACGGAAGTGGAGGTAGAAGCATTGGCATCTGCATCCCCGACATCGATGTCACCCTGCCAAGGACCATCGGTCCCTCGCTTTCGTTTGCGCCCTGTCCGCCTGGGAACAGTGACCTTGAGGACGACATTGTGAGACTTGGCATTATGCGACATGATGGGCGGGCAAAAAGGGCTTTCAGGATTCAGGTAGAACGGTAATGAGCTCCTCGCAGGATCCAGGGTCTGGCGGGACGTGATTGTTAGACTTATTTGTAGGTGGCAAAGCGACAAGACGGATGGGTATTACTCACATGGGTCAACGAAGGGGCCCGGCCAAATGCTTTGACAGCTCGGTCAATGTTTTCCACTACTGCTGGGATCTCGACAGCAGCTAGATATCGCGATGGTATCGGATAGCGCGGGGCTGTATCTTCAGAGCCATCATCCTCGGCGACTCCAGGCGCGGGCTGGCCGATGGTTTCATCCGAACCGCCGGCCAAGTCATCATCGGCGCCGTCAAATTGCGAGTTCATGGCCACTGTCTTTTGCCAACTCGTTGCAACGGGTAGAAGGCCAACCCTCAGTGAACGTGTAAGGCAGAATAGCTTCAGATGTGGATGTGAGGCTAGTTGTCGTCATTATTTGCTTGGCTCCATTTCCAAAGGCTGAATCACGAAGTCAGTCGAGATGATAGCTCAGAGCAACTCGGTCCCTGTTGAATGTTAGCGGCCTACTTGTACTTCTGACGCCCTCATTTCGCCTGCGGAACACCATACTTGCGACGATAAGAGGTGCATTGGGGCATGAAAGCACGAGGTGCACATACACACTGTGCGCGCCGGCGACCAGGCCTATGCGTTTGCGCTCCGTAAGATACTGTACGGAGCTGCGGCCCTGCCTAAGGTAGCCGACGTCACGAGGCCTGCGTAAGGAATAAAGGTGATCCAGGTCCGATACGGATTGGTCCGTGCACCGCCCTCCCGTGACCACTGGCGGGTCGACTCGCCGGTTGGTGTTTACCGTTGAAGCTCCCATCCCGCCAGCAGTATCAGATAGTGGCTCTCAACACTCAACAACGGCAGTGACAAAGCGGGTAATCCAGCTCCCAGCTCAAGGCTCTGTCCTCAAGCTTCCCCGGCTGCGTTCTGAGTTGTCCGTTCATTCCCACGACCAATCACGGCAAGCGGGGCAAGCTCCAATTCTCATGCCGCTCCTTGCTGGATGCCCCAGACCTGTCCCTTAATACATTAGTGCTGCCAGCGCCTAGAAATAACTCCTGATGTGCTCCTAGCGCCTCTGTGCAGCGGACTTCAGGCAAGGTCGGGTACCAAATACCTCCAGCACCCGAGAGACAGTGCTTTGGCCCCCAGTGCCGCCGCTGCGCCATAAGGGACCCGGGCCCCCGCCAGCATTCCACCACGCCTTCAGCACCTGGCCGGCGCCACGCACCACCCACCGCACGTCTCCCCGCGCCCATCATCCACCTGCCCATTCCCACCCATTCATCATTCATCATCCGTCCAGCCTCCAACCCTGGCTCAGTTCGGCGCCCAGAGATACTTCTGTCCCCTCTTCCCCCGTCCTCGACTCCCCGCTTCGAGTCGTCGGTCTCGTCCCCTCGGGCGCGTTCACGGCATTCATCAAGTCCTTGCGCTTGCCGACCATCCCCATAGTCAACAATAACACACGGCAGCTGACCGCAGAGCGAGCCTTGGCCAGTTGGTCGACTGACCCTTGCCCGAGAAGCACTGTGGGCCTGTTGCAGCAGCTCCCCAGCTGTCGAGCGTCTGATCGAGGTCAGCCCGTCGCAACTCCTGTATAACCTCGGACCCCTGTCACCTCTGCAGCGCGCGCGTCCCTGGGTCTGATCCAACCATCTCCTGTCCGCACTCCTCCACGACCTCCCATCACGGCCGCCTTGCACACTCCGCATCTCGTCGACGCGTTTTCGCGATCCGAAGCCGCCGTGGGGAAGACCACCGAGTTGAGTCGTTGACCTCTCCACCACCAGCCCTCGCGCTTGACGTCGTTGCCCAGTTACCCCACCGCACGTACGGGGTTGACCTCTCGACGCGAGCCCATCTACTTGGCGGAGGAATTTCAGACCGAATCAATGCTACCGTCAGGCACGATGAAACGCTTCAGTCAAAGAGTTGTGAGTAATACCCGCAATGGATGGGCCAACGGAGCACCCGTTGAGTCTGGCCACCGCTGGAGGCTGACATTTGGAAACCGGGCAGCTCTCGCGAGGCAAGGACACCGGCAAGTCCTCGAAGAAGAATAAGGATTCGAAGGACGGAACCGCATCTCCTTCGTCTCGAGACTCATCCAACCAGTCTCCGGTGCTCACGCCATCCTCGTCGACATCAACACTCAACGATATTCGAAACAAGCCGCTGCCCCCAAACTCCGCCGGCCATGGAGGCGATCATGGTGCACCCAACCAGCCATCGAATCTCTCCAACGTTTCTCAGCAAGGCAGCCTCCCTGATCGTTTTGGCGCAATGGGAGGTGCTTCGAGCCCCAACGGCGGTAGTGCGAGTTCCCGGCTACCTCCGACAGTCGTCATCAGCCCAACCCCAGGCGTAAGGCTCCTTCTCTATTCTGCATCGCCAGAACGCCTTCTTCGCGCGTTCATATCTTTTCGGGCAATCTTCCGCAGTGCTGACGTTATGTGACTAGCATATCCCTCCGCCGGGAGCCGCCGAGACGATGCCCCAGGATTTGGCGCCACCCAAGGCCGGCCAGAAGTCCCTCATGATCCACAGGGGCATCGATAACCGCGATGCGATTCCCGAAGGCCTGCGGACACCCAAGCGGCAGCATTCCTCTCGCTTCGACATCTCCGCCCACAGAGAGCTGGAGAAGCTGCCCGGGTTTCACGAAGTGCCTCCCAACAGGCGCCAAGAGCTGTTCATGCAAAAGATCGACCAGTGCAATGTCATCTTCGACTTCAACGATGCTAGTGGGGATATGAAAGCCAAGGAGATCAAGCGACTTGCTCTCCATGAGCTGCTCGACTACGTCGCCAACAACAGGCAAGTTATCACGGAGCCCATGTACCCCAGGGTCGTCGACATGTTCGCCAAGAATCTTTTTCGACCCATTCCACCTCCAGTCAATCCTCAGGGCGAGGCTTTCGATCCGGAGGAGGATGAGCCGGTCTTGGAGGTGGCGTGGCCGCACATCCAGGTGGTGTACGAGTTCTTCCTGCGCTTTATCGAGAGTCAAGACTTCAACACCAATATCGCCAAGGCGTATATCGACCACAGCTTCGTTCTGCAATTGCTGGATCTCTTTGACTCCGAGGACCCCCGCGAACGAGACTTTTTGAAAACGACGCTTCATCGCATCTACGGCAAGTTCCTCAATCTTCGATCCTTCATCCGCCGGTCCATCAACAACGTCTTCTTCCAATTCACGTACGAAACGGAACGATTCAACGGCATCGCGGAGCTTCTCGAGATCCTAGGGTCCATCATCAACGGCTTTGCGCTGCCCTTGAAGGAGGAGCACAAAATCTTCTTGACTCGCGTTCTGCTTCCTCTGCACAAGCCCAAGAGCCTCAGCATGTACCACCCCCAGCTAGCCTACTGCATCGTGCAGTTCTTGGAAAAAGATGCTTCCCTGACGGAAGACGTGAGTTAACGCGGTCCGCTGCTCCACCGCTACTGCATGCTGACGATTCTAGGTCGTTCTCGGGCTTTTGCGCTACTGGCCCAAGGTCAACAGCACGAAGGAGGTGATGTTCTTGAACGAGGTTGAGGACATATTCGAGGTGATGGATCCTGCCGAATTTGCCAAGGTTCAGGAACCTCTATTCCATCAACTGGCCAAATCTGTCGCCAGCCCACACTTCCAAGTCGCCGAGCGAGCATTGTACTTCTGGAACAACGAATACTTCTGCAACCTCGTAAGCGACAACGTGGAGATTATTCTCCCCATCATGTTTGCGCCGCTCTATGAAAATTCCAAGGGCCATTGGAACAGGTACGACTCCTCCCTAACCACAGCGTGATTTTATGCTGATGTCGTCAAGAACCATTCATGGCATGGTGTACAACGCCATGAAGCTCTTCATGGAAATAAATCCGCAGCTTTTCGACGACTGCTCCCATGATTATACCGAGCAGCAAAACAGTGCTGCTGAGCGAGAGGCTTTGAGAGAACGCAAATGGGCGGCTCTTGGCGAGAGAGCGAACCAACGACGAGCGTCAAACGGCGGCGTTGTGGATGCGATGCCGCGCACCCAGGTCGGAACTCTGCCGCGGGTGGAGGAAGCTGATCCCGCCGCCGAGGACAACCAGAAGCGACTTGATTCTCTCAAGCTCCAAGATGCTACCGGACGACGACCCAGCGTGCACGAGCGGCAAAGCTCTATTGGCTCATCCAGAAGTCGGTGATGGCCTTGAACCAGACGCCAGCGTGTCCTCGCCTCTATGTTCTTGTTGGACCCCACGCGCTAGGAAAGAGGTCTCTGAGAGATCTCTCCATCTTAAATGCGGATGTTTCAGTAAGGGCGAAGTCACTGCCACTCCCCATGCCACCAGTTTGCATGGAAGGCAAGCATTTTTACACCTACCCATCTCACGTGGCTTTTGCGAGACCTAGGGCGGCACCACCATTCTACGAACTGGACCGGCCGGATCGATACGGCCGATTGGCGTTCAGCGGGCATCTGTTTCCCAAAGATGGCCAACATTCCCTGGATCCTTTCCCCTTGACTGCTCTCACGACCACCGAGCGTCAACATCTTTTCAGCACACAAACTTTTCCATGTCTGACGGCTGAGATGCTACTTGATTTTTGACGCCTGCTCCTCCTCGGATACGAAGCACAGGCCGAGGAGAGCGGGTTTTATGCACTTTGAATACGGAAGGAAAAGCGCAACGAACGCTCCAGGTGCGCAAGAGCTTAGCATTCATGTATGCTTTCTGTTTCGCCCCTTTCTCGCTCCCGTATTTTTTGGTTCTCACGAACACGAAAAGCATCGGTGCTGGGAATAGGCGTATGGGGTAGATGCGGTGAACGGCCGTCTGGGGGTGACGGAACCCTTGCGATGGAGCAGTCGCAGTAGGCATGTGGTTTGACTGCCATGCCCTAACTTTGGGTACGCGAGGGTCGGTCGTGGTGGTCTGGTGGTACCCTGCTTTGTCGCTGGCTGTTTGTAGACGATGATGAGCACGTCGAAATTCAAATCGGATAGACTTTTCTTCATTTCTGCCGCTGGGGCTTACTGAGCGGCAGGTCGTGCATGCTGTCGTGCATCGCTACTCCGTACATACTGTTACAATATGCACAGTTCTTGCACGGCTTCTTAGTCACTTGAGTGTCCACGCAGTTCCGTCGTAGTGCTCCTAACTTACAGCGCATGGAGTACATCACGATCGGCATTTGCACTTTGCGAGAGGCAGTCCTCGCCATTTTGCCTTTACACTTTCTGGCCAGTCTACACAGAGATAACAAAGACAGCGGAAATGGTGTTGCTTCATAGTCGCGTTTCCTTCGTATTAATTGGTGATCCGTTCCCCTGGACGGACAAACATACAACACTAGATATCTCTCGTACAGAATCCCAAGCCCCGCAACGCACTTCGCCGGCAGTGTGCGCAGCCGAGGGGCCTAAACATTTGGCCATCAAAACAGCCGCTCGACTGGGTTTCGGCTCAGTGGTTGCCACTAGCTATTACCGCCGTAGCCACGACCGCCGCCATAGCTATTGCCTCCCGCCCAGGTGTTGCCCCTTCCTCTACCCCGATAGCCACGTCCTCCCGCGCCTCCGCGGCCCGCGCCTCCGCGGCCCGCGCCTTGCCCCCAGTTGTTATTGAACTGCTGATGCCCGCCATATGACGGTGGCGGCGGCGGAGGAGGTACGGGGCCCGCACCCCACCCGCCGCCCATCATGTGAGGCGGGATGAATCCAGGTTGATTCGAGGCCCAGGACTGCGGCGGCGGTGGTGGAGGCGGTGGAGGCGGGAAGTTACCTTGGTAAGTCCCTTGGTAGCCGATCGGAGGCGGAGGCGGGATGGGGAAAGTCCCTGGCCCCTGGTGAGGCATCGCAGGGACGTTGCGAGAAGCCGTGGGCGGCTGCTGATGCGCGTGGCTGTTATTGCGGCGGTAAGAATCGGGTGAAGGGCGGCGAGGTCTCGATCCCGTGCGACGGGGAGAGCGGGACTGGCTGCGAGAGGACCGACTACGACTGTTGGAGCGTTGCCGTTCTGAAAGGCCTCTTCGCATAGGTGGACTGTAGCTGCGGCTGTCTGACCTATCTCTGCGTCGGGATCGGCTCGGACTCCGACTTCGTGAGCCACTACGGCTGCCGCTGCGGCTCCGGCTGGGGCTCCTTGAGCGTGTCGAAAATTTGCGTCGTTTAGGGGACCGCGGAGAACGGCTCCTCGAGGCTCGGCTGGGCGGGCTTCTCGCTCTCGATCGCGATTGTTGGAGCTGTAGTGCGCTCTGCGCATGTAGGCCCTGGCCATCTTTCTTGCGCGTCTTGGCACGCCCACAGAGGGACCGTGACCAACCCCAGTACGTGTCGTCGTCGGCACAAGGATCTGCCCTCGAACTGGGCCTCCTCTGCTCTCCCATTTGGCTGACCTCGGAGCCGACTTTGGCTTGCAGGTTCTCCTTCTGGTAGAGCTGTTCTCTGTCCAACAGCGCGGCCTTGACAGCATCGGCGAGGGTTGCGTTGGCGGGGCCTTTCGAAAGCCGAGCTGGGCGCATATCGGTTCGGCGAAGGGGGATGATGGAGTTCGGGGCCAATTCAGCCAGCCAACAAGCGGGTGGAAGCTTGGTCCATGCTGCTGTCGGATTGCCGTGGCGAGACGGCATGGCGTACGGCGTTTCTTTCGCGGCCTTAAGCGCCTCGTCGGATATATGGATGCGGGTACCGGAGTTTCTGTCCGACGAGCGCGTGAAAGCGTCTCGAAGTTGCAGTATCGTGCTGTCGGGGAGATACCTCCGCTCTTCCCACAGAGTAATGAGATCCCGTACTTTTTTCAGATGCTTCGGGTACTTTTCAAAGCTGGACGCAGTCGCGACCAGGTCCTGCAGAGTGCCGTACCAGGCCTCGGCGATCCAGTCGTTTCTCTGTCTTGAAACGGCATGGTGCAACACATCGTTCACAATGTAGAGAACGGCTATTCGTCTCCTCTGGACGCTTGGTCGGTCGAAGTCCACGTCCATGCTCTCTGAGAAGGCGACGAGCAACGCGCCCAGGGTTGCGGTCCGCCCTCTCGACTGTAACACATTGGCGATGATCCAATTCTTGCATTTCTGTAGGCTCAATGTTCAGCAGAGCTGCCTAGCGCTGCTCTCAAGCAATAAGGCAAACCTGAACGTTCGGGCGTGAGCACTCATCGAGCGTGTTGTCGAGCAGCTGGCAGAACTCGTCGACGTTGCCTTTGGTCCGCGGATTCGGGTCGTGGCGCCGGAGCGAGGCCGTGAGCGCGGCTTTGGCGTTGATGAGCTCTGGAGTTGCCACCATCGCGACAAAGGCGCGCTCCTCCGAAGGCGCACCTGCTAAGGTGTTCTGCGCGGCAGTGGCAGAGACAAGTCAAGGTGCGGTGACGAGGCTGAGGCAGCTCGATGGCGCCCACGGTGCAAGTTATCGAAACCGTGGAGCTGTGGTGGGGGCATCTGTTCCTTCCTGGGTCGGCTAAGCTCCGGGAGGCTAAACACCTTAGGATCGGCGTCCAGCGGCCAGCAGCTTGGACACGACGGAAAGGCGCATGGTTGAGATAGCAAGTCTTTTCCACGTGAAATTCAAAGAGTCGAAGAAGAATGTCAAGGAGCGCATAGCAGTGTACAATTGAAAAGCCCGGCACTATCCAGCGAAAGAGGTGCCGGCACGCAGCGGCAAGGAGGCGCATCAGACCGAGCTGCGACTCCGAAACGAACGTTGAACCAGCTATCAGAGCGCTGCGGAGAACTTCAGAATACCACCCCATGACATGACCGTAAACGCCGCATGCTACTTTGTACATGAACACTTTTCTCCCAGTTGGCGTCTCGCCCGGGACTCGTCACATCACGAAAACCGGTCCCCTTTCGGACTCCGATACGGAACGCTGCTTTCGAACTTGCTCTTCTCCCCCACGCGCTGCGATTCTGTCGCCGGAGCATGTCTTGTCGGCGCGGGATCGTTGCTGCTGGCCTCCTGGCTCGGAGAACCGGCGCTATCGGTCCTCGCGGGGCCGCCGTTCGAAGTGGCCGAGGAGGCCGACGGGTTCGATTCGGGGACGGAATATTCGATTGACTGCGCCTCCTGCTTCTTCCTGCGGGCCTGCTCGAGCTTGTTCCTGCGGTCCGCGTTGATCTCTTGCTTAGCAAAGTAGTAGGCGCCGGCTCCGGCTGTCGTGGCGATGTCGTTAGCAGGTGCGCAGCTGCGGCGGCGGATGAGAGATTCCCTTACCGACGCACAAGGAGCCCCAGCCCAGCCTGCGCGAAAGGAACTCGGGTTAGCGATACGACGACGGACACAGGGTGCGGGCCATTGCGAACCAGAAAGACTTGACCTGCGTCGTGTTAGCATGTGTCAGCGAAGCTCAGGCAGGGCGGGACTTGCGGTGTTCATCGTGATGGAAGCTTCGGGATATGTCGCGTATTCCAGATTCGTACCAGTTCGATTGCGTTCTGAACTATGGAGCAAGCAGAGAGCAGTAATTGCTGGCGCAGCGGTGATGAAATCGCGAAGAGAAGAAGGTTCAGTCCCGCAAAGACGCAGTCAATACTTAACTGGGTCCCGACCTCGTACGACAAGGGTAGCTGGCGAATACTGTTGCGGCGGAGGGAGCTCCAGCCCGCCGGTCTGCGGCTCGGCGTTGGGTCGCCACCCAGGGCTGCTGCCAGGCCGCTGCAGTGCCACGCGCCAATGCCCGGTCCAGTGGGTGCCCTGCCATATTTAGCGCTTGGGCGTGGCAGTGGAGCAGCACCGACAGGTTTCATATTTCGCACTGTACCGCTTCCCGCAAATTGTGAGGGTTGCTACAGTGCTCTTCGGCTCCGCACTGTATGACATCGAGCAGCTCTCCGGTGGGAGCCCCCAGCGCCGCGCCGGCAGCATCGTGGAAGACACGCAAGCCACATCAACGACAACGGTTTCCCCCAGAGCACGCACACCCTGACAAACACCTTTGCCGTCGCGACCCTGAGCTTCAGGCCTTATCTGTGCATCTTCGCAGAGGAGCCTTTGCGCACCGGCATGCTTGTCGCATGCCTAATGAGACGTCTTTCCAGCGGCACCAATCAACGACCCCTCCCAACAACTATCCCTTCAGCATCGCAAAGCCGTCGTCGTGGCCGCGCCGGCTCCCCTTGATCCCCGAGCGTCATACATGCTACACAGGTCGTATACCTGCGTATAAGCTTCGAAAGACGACAGCTGCAGGCTCTTGGCTGTTCTATGACAACGAGCAACGAAGACGAATGGCTGTGAGGGGCATTGCGACCCCAGGACCCCGCCGTCGAGATAAATCAGCTTTCCAACATGGACCATTCGACGGGCGACGGGCCCGATGACTCTTCCATCGTGAGCTGCCTTGTTTTGCCTGTAATTTGACTCCATCTGACAGTGTCTAGAAACCGGTGTCTTCGCTCCTCGCCCGGTTCGAGACACTAAACAAGTCTCCGGGCGGCCAACAGCAGCAACAACAACAAGCGCCTTCGCGACCAATCTCACCGGGCCCAAAGCCAGACAGGTTGCGAAGCTTTAAGACGTTGCACGAAACATCCCCCCTTCCTCCAGCGAGTCCGACCAATGCACCCCTCAAGCCTCCGAGTCGTCCCCAGGCTGCCCGCGGAAGCACCGACGTGCCCGCACTCCCACATGCGTCGACCCGGCCACCACTGGTCGCCAAGCCGCAAAGCCTTTCGATGCAAACGCCCTCTGTCACAGTACAACCTCCGCAGTCACCCCCGAAGGGTCCAGTAGCGGGCATCACCTCAGGGGACCAGTCGCCCTTCCTGGATCCGGTGTCTGTCCCCAGCCGCGACGCCCTCGTCACTTCGCCGAAGCCCATCAAGATCCCCAGCCGACCTATCACCCCAATACATCCCTTAAGTACGCCAAAATCTCCACGACTCAGCCCATCACGCCCTCCGTCACCTCCTCCACCACGGCGCTCTGGGGAAATCAGACGAGATGGCGGAGTAAAGCAACCTCCGCCCCCGCCAGCGCCACGACTAGAAAGACCTGCGCCCACCCGCCAATTCCCTTCAAGTTTGCCAGAACTGCACGGAAATCAAATTTTAAAGAAACCAGACGTCGTGAAGGAAGCCTCTCCGTTCAACAGCCCTCCTTCTAGTGCTGAGAACGACGATGACACGCCTCCCGCGTTGCCGACTCGGCCCAGGCCCCAAGCCCGAAACGATGCATCTAGAAAGTCGCAATCAATCCCTGGAGGATTTGAACCACCTCCATTGCACCACTCAGTGGCTGTGAAGCGTGTGGGAAGAGATCAAGTTACGAACGGGATGGTTAAAGGACAAATTACGCCTCAACGTACCGGAGATCACTGGGTCACGCACTCATCCAAACCTCAAGCTCCAGACTCGCTGCAAGTGACTGCCAGTCATGCCATAAACGCACCGCCACGCCCTCCGCGACCGATTTCGCAGGGCCCCACTCCCAGGCCAGAGCTGCTTTCGTCTTCGGCACCTCCCACCAGGCCCCCTTCGCGACTCGTCTCACATGAGTTTCCCCCGTTACCGGCAAGGCAGTCTGTCAGTGGTGCCGTGACAAGAGACAGGACTCCTGAGAGAGCCCGGCTGGAAAGCAAGAAGACTTCATTGCCAGCCGCTGCTCCTACGAAGGCCACCCTGCCTGGCCCTGGCCCGGAGACTGTTGGTCAAGTAACCTCATATCCCGACGCGGCCAACGCAAACCGTCGGCCCCCATACGTTAAAAAGGGCTGCCATGAGATCCAAACGAAGTACGACCCCAGAGTAGTTGACGTCTGCGGTGAACTGGTTTGCACCAGCGGTCACTTGACGCGGGTTTGGAGCCTCTCGGATGGCGAGCAGATTATGAGTCTGGCCCATACCGAAGGTATCAAGGCGACTGCTGTAGCTTTCAAACCTGGCGCCGACGTTGACTCGGAAGGTACTATTCTGTGGATCGGCACGAATATTGGAGAGATCATGGAGGTCGAGGTAGATACGCAGAGGATTTTACAAAGCAAAGCCGGCGTACACGGCAGAGCCGAAGTTGTCCGGATATACCGGCATATGCATGAGCTCTGGACCTTTGACGAGGGGGGCACTCTGCATGTCTGGGGACCCGAAGCTGATGGAACGCCGAACCTCAGCCGCCCTCCTCATCAGAGCTACAAGTTGCCGAAAGCCCACACCTTGTCGATGGTGGTAGGTGACGAGTTGTGGCATGCAACGGGGAAGACTATCCGCGTCTTTGCGCCTTCGCTGGATGGGAGCAAGCCCTTCCAAGTTTTGGTCAGACCGCTCACGGCAGATGGTGCAGGCGACGTAAGCGCAGGCACGCAGATCAAGACGCAGCCAGGAAAGGTCTTTTTCGGTCACTCCGATGGCAAGATTAGCGTCTTCTCGACCGTCGACTACTCTTGCTTGGAAGTCCTGAGCATTAGTTCCTGGAAGATCAACGCACTGGCGGGCGTCGGCCAATACATATGGGCCGGGTACAACACGGGAAAGATTTGCGTATACGACATCAGCCAAAAGCCTTGGATCATGAAGAAAGAGTGGCAAGCGCACGATCAGCCCATCTTGAAAATGAAGGCCGATCCGGCGAGCTCGTATCGCCTGGATCGCCTGCAGGTCGTGTCTCTCGGCGGAGACAACAAGGTGAAGGTATGGGATGGCCTGTTGCAAGACGACTGGCTCGAAGAAGACATGAAGTCGAAAGACACCAAGTATTGCGACTTTGATGAGCTCACAGCCATGATCATGACTTGGAACGCAGGAGCATCAACGCCCCACAGCCTGCGCTACTCGGACGGAGATGCCAACTTCTTCCAGGACCTGGTACAGTCGAGCAGGTCCCCAGACATTTTCATTTTTGGCTTTCAAGAACTCGTTGACTTGGAGGATAAGACGGCAACGGCCAAACGATTCCTCAAGTCATCCAAGAAGAAAGAGGGACCAGACCAGGAGCGAATGAGCCACCAATATCGCAACTGGCGAGATTTTCTGATGAAGACGCTGGATGACTACTCGCCCGCAGATGACCTATATCATCTCCTGCACTCGGCTCCGCTCGTGGGGCTCTTCACGTGCGTATTCGTCAAGTCTTCCCTCCGGGAAAGAATTCGCAACTTGAGCGCCGCAGAAGTAAAGCGGGGAATGGGAGGCCTACACGGGAACAAGGGAGCGGTCGTCGTCCGCTTTCAAGTCGACGATACGTCGCTTTGTTTCCTCAACTGCCACCTGGCAGCGGGGCAATCTCAGTCTAATTCTCGACACAACGACATTGCTGCCATCCTAGAGACGAGCATGTTTCCTGCTGAGCGTGACTCGGCGGTACAAATAGACAGCTTCACCGGCGGCGGCGACGGCACCATGATTCTCGACCATGAGCTCTGCGTCCTGAATGGCGATTTGAACTATCGCATCGACACCATGTCTCGTGACACCGTGGTGAAGGCAATTCAGCAGAAGAATCTGCCGAAGCTTCTGGAACGCGATCAGCTACTTGTTGCGCGCCGCCGGAACCCCGCCTTCCGACTACGTGCGTTTGAAGAGATGCCTATCACCTTTGCTCCGACCTACAAGTATGACGTCGGCACAGACAACTACGACACGAGCGAGAAGAGGAGAAGCCCTGCGTGGTGTGATCGACTGCTTTTCAGGGGCCGTGGAAGGGTTCAGCAGCTGGATTACAGGCGGCACGAAGTAAGAGTAAGCGACCATCGGCCCGTCACAGGCAGCTTCCGCCTCTGGGTGAAAAGGGTTAATCCAAGAGAGCGGGCTGTGGCCTGGATGGAGAGTCAACAAGGCTTCGAGGACCTCCGGCAGCATGAAGTCAACGATGAACAGTAGGTGTTGAAGGTCGTCTTACAAGGTGGTCTGTACGCTAACGCACGTGAACAGGGTTTTCTATTTGGTGAACACTTGCGGGTTTGAAGAGGCCGCCAGCATTCAGTACGTGAAGGAAATGGCATCGAGAAAGACCCAGGGAAGCTCTAGAAGAAACAAGAGTGGCTATCAGGGATGACGAAACGCACACGAATTATGTCCGGCATGGTATGCGGTAATTACGTTACAGGTTAGGCGCTGCATTGGGATGGCTTCGTCGACAGCGGAACTGGATGGAACTCAAATGAGTTTATGCAGGTTTGGGGCAAGGCGTGATGAATGCTTCACGCCCGGCAGGGAATTTTCAAGACGTCTATGGGTAGACAGCGCGATTGATTCATCGCGGCATTAAGTAGGCACATAAGCGAGTGAACGTGGAAAAGCATAACGCTCGAGGAAATTGCGCACGACCTCAGGGTTGGGACATCTATCCGGTTTCAGGGCCGTTGAAACCATAGTATTGCGCCCGAAGGATTAGCAAATCAGGACCGCATAATGCGCTGCTCTATCAATCGAATCTTCTGGACGGATTTCGCCTCCGGTCATTCAGCAGGCTTAGATCCTTCTTCTGGCAGTTTCGTGGAGGGAACCTTCTCTGGGAGATTTTCCTCCCCGTTTGAAGCTCCCAGCAAGTCCTTTTCCTGTTCTTCTTTCGTGATCTCTGGTGATTCCTCCCTTTCATGGTCTGACGTGGCCGGCGAGTCTGCAGGTGCGGCCTCTTTGGACTGCTTCTCCTCCGCAGTCTTTTTGGAGGCAAAGAAGATTGACAAGACGAGTCCAATTCCTGCCATGGCAATGGCACCGTAATAGCCAGCTCTGTAGCCCTCTAGCAGAGCATCAGAATCTTGCTTGCCGCCTTTGTTAGAGGTGACGGAGTCGGAGATGACGGTGAGGACAGCTACACCGAGGACTGCGCCACCGACGTTGAGGAACATCTACCAAGTTTGTGAGCATACAATTCACTCCTCCGCGAATCAGAATGGGATGGTTTCTTACGTTATAAACCCCCGACACAGTACCTTGCAGCTCAGCTGAGGCCGTCGCTACAACGGACACATTACCGACAAAGTACACGGTGCCAACGCCAGCGATATAGAGGATCATTCCCGGGAGACAAAGACGCCAGTAATCGTCCGCGGAGCCCATACGACAGAGCAGAATCAAGCCCGCGATACAGAGAAGCCAGCTGGCAAGAAGGAGCTTCCGGGCACCAACGGGCTGCAGGAGCATGGGAACAATGAAGTTGACGCCCATGGCTGTGATGCCTAGAGGGAGGAAGCGGATAGCGGTGGAGAGAGCAGAGAAGCCGAAGCCTGGCGGAAGAGCATGTTAGCGAACCAACTCAAAATCTTCCAGACAGTGTGAGGCTTGTTGCCAAGGAAAAAGCTCGATAGGTTGCATACTCTGTAACTGGAGAGTCAGGAGGTAGTTGCTTCCCTGCCAGACAGCATACGTCAAAGCCGCAGCCACGCAGCCCAAGACGCGGATGCGATCGTTGAACATGTACCTCGGTAGGATCGGGTCGGATGCGACCCTGAGCTCAACGACTACGAAGATTGCCAGGAGACAAACGGCAACTACAAGAGTCGCAATTACATCAGGTTCCCGCCATCCGTGGACGTTTCCCGTAGTCAGCCCGTATACAAGTAGAATGAGTCCCGAAACAGAGAAGAAGGTGCCGAGGAAGTCCAGACGAATGTGGAGCGCAGACCACGGGCTACGACCATCCGGCTTCGAGGAGGAAGGGCCGGGGAGATTATGCGTGAAGAGCAAAGCAAGAGCGGCGATTTCGAGAGCACCTTCGACAATAAGGCTGATCCAGAATATCTGCATGGGAATGTTAGCCGTATACGTTTGATAGAGGCCTAGAGTTGACTAACCCATTCCCAAGAGGCAAGAGAGGTGAACAGGCCTCCTATGATGGGGCCGAATCTACGGATGTTAGTGACTCGAAAGGCAGTAACTGTCATATGAGGACTCTTACACAAAGCCAGTTGATCCTGCGGCTCCCCAGGCACCAAATGCCTTTACTCGGGATTGAGGGTCTTCAAAGGACAAGGCGACGAGCGACTGAGCGGAAGGGATTGTGAAGGCGGCAGCGAGTCCTATAATTGTCACCCGTCAACACGTGTTGGTTCCATGGGTTTGGATACGAGTGGGAAGATCATACCCTGAAAAGCTCTCCCAACGACAAGACCAATTTTGTCATGAACCAGACCGCAGACGAGGGTCGCTATGTTAAAGAGTGTCATGCCAAAAATAAGAATGTGTTTATGGCCGAAGATGTCACCAAGACGGCCGCCTGCCATGAGGAAGCCACCGAACTGAACAAAGCACGGGGTGGTTAGGGCGAAGACACTGGAGAGGGAGTTGCGGCTGACTTACGGTGAGAGCGTAGGCCGTCAGCACCCACTGCAGTGAGCCATCATCGTAGCCCAGGTTATTTTGGATGGTCGGCAGGGCAATATTTGCCATGCCAATGTTGGCAATGTCGACGAAAAAGACGAGGCATCTGAATCAGAGACAAGGTTCGTTAGCATCGCGCTGCGCATGTCGGCCCGCGTAGGTGATGTGGTCAAGGGATGGCCTTGGAAGTAGACCTACACAATAATCAGCGTCGCGATAGACGCGCCCTTGAAATGCTTCCCGGAAGCCATGGCGAACGACCCAATTAGGCGTTATTCAGCCGAGTGCCACGAAATGAATTGATTGTACTTTAGTTCCTAGCGAAGCTATGAGTTGTGATGCCGCCGCTGGTGGGCTGCGGCCTTTGTAAACGTACGACCCTCAGCTAGGCAAACAGACGGCAACGCAACGCAGGTCCCATTTGATTGTGGGCGTGGGAGCCGACGGCGGGTCCTAGGTTCTTAATTGAGTAATTGCTCCTCAATGGCAGGCAACGGCAATGATGCGTCCGGAGGGGCTTTACTTCGCCGATCAACGCGGCGGATCGGGACAGAGTCCGTCGGCCGAGACGTGGAAAATTAAGGCCCTGATTTTGCCCTGGGGGCGTCGAATCATGAGACGACGGGAGGACCCTAGGACAGGGTGTGCCCGGGCCGGGTTTGGCAGATTGGACGTCAGAGTGGATTTGAGGGGCTTGTTATGAATGGCTAAATATTGACGCTTCTTGGCAAATACTTTAGGATTTATGTCCAGCAAAGAACAACAACAGGGGCGCAGAAAACGGCGCTTCTCATGGCTATTTACAAAAACTACGTCGTACGGGCCTAACATCACGCAAGACCGGGTATCCTCGCTGACGCATCCTGCAAGCAGCTCAAGTGTACCCGTACTCGCAAGTAAGACGGCAACTTGATGTGGCGGCTCTGCCCGATGCCAGCCGGGAAGAGCGAGAAACCCGCGCCGCGGTGGAGCTCCCGTGCCGTCTGACTTGGCTGCGGGAAGGCCCCAACCATGAACGAACCGTGCCGTAGTGTCAAACCCAAGACCAAATGGGACGTGGCCGATGGTTCTTTTGTGCCTGGTTCCTGGAGGATGATCGATGCAGACAGGGGTGCGGCGGGTGGCTGCACCTAGCGTTGACGTAAAAACGTCTCTGTCCCCCCGCAAGGCTTTGGGTCCTTGGGGTCATGAAGCCACCGTCCGATCTTCGACGAACGGGGTGCGTCAGCCGTTTCTGCAACGAAATGCGACGGGGTTCCACCTGTGTCGTCTGTCCAGGAAGAAATTCTCCGAACTGAATCTCATCGCTATGTGAAGTCAGCAAGTTGCTGATGTCAGTCGCTACTCCGTATTGTTCAGTCTCATTGTTTGCATGTATAAACTGGCTTGTTGTACCACGTCTCCACGAGTAGAATCGGCTTTGATCCCAGGGGCCAGAACGTATACGAAGACGGGTAGTGGCCTCGGCACTTCAACATCTAAAGCCGTCGCATTACCGTCATCGAATCGTCGGCTCGGTTTGCCGTGGCTTTTGTTTTGCCGCGGCATATTGAAAATTTTTGAATAATACGAACCGCATCGTGGTCCGAATTTTCTCCTCCTGCATCCCTTCACACCCATTGAACAGGAGAGCGCGTCTCGCCAAGACCCGGTGGCGCGATTTAAGTTGCTGCAGGCGCGGCGATGCAACGCTGCCGCGGAATGCAGCTGTCAAAGGGTAGTATTTTCTACGTTTTCGATGCGCTGCTTCACCTCGGCCGAGGCCTTCAGCCACATGGCATCGCCTGCAGCAAGGGCGCCGCGATGAAATGCCTGCCGGGTCTGCCAAGACTCGATGGTGAAAAGCTCACAATGAAGGGTTTTCCTTGCAGTAGTCTCGCCTGTGAGGGATCGGGTAGCCGCGGTCATTTTGATGCCGCAGGGGACTGCTGCAGCATCCTGGTACATAATCGTTCGCCTTCGGTCCCGATATGGCTTCGTCTACCCGCGGATAAGGGGCAGTCTCTGCCAAGTGAAGCTGTTGTCAACAGGCACTTGTGGGGCTTAAAGATTATCTTTGGTGAAAGTGGCAGCTCATTGAACTTTTGGCTCCAGCTTCCTTGGTCGACTCCGTAGGTTCATTATTCTCAAATCCAAGCTATCGACATCGATCTACACATGATTGGAAGCCATATTGCTATGCTAAGCACTAATTGACTGTGCATAATTAGATCATATTTCTGCGCCCTAAGTACCCCTTGTCGAGCAATCGCACCAATGACTTATACAGATCACTTTCCGATAGTATGATATACCCAGACTGCGGCATCATCTTGTCATATTTCGTCAACATGAGTGAGCGATGAGTTTCGTTCAAGAGCTGGAATACCAGGGTGAAGCCGTGTACCTTATAACCTGCCCCATTCAGAACATTTGCGCCCACGAGCTCCGCCGTCATCATCCGGCATGCTCGGAAACGAACTTCTTTGTCAAGTTCCTCTCACCACCATTGTCATGATCGACGCATGTCGGCTCAGCCTCATCTCATGATTAGAAGAGAACTATCCATGAAGCGGAGCTGACGCTTCTTCATTGCCCCATCAGCCAAGAATCAGGTGAGCCGGTGTTCTCGATCTCTGATGTAACCGTGGTGTGGACAGGCACTTTTGTACGAGCTCGAAAAATGGCCTTCCAGGTTTTGGCTACACACATGGGGTAGAATTTTCTCCTGTACCTACGAGCAGTTTTCTTTTGAAACCTTGCGGTTGATGCAGCATCATGCAGGGAAAGGTACGTCGTGGCATGTGAATGCAGGTTAGGCATGCCGCGCTCTGCACCGAAGCGGAGAATCATCGTCTTTGCGCGCGTCCAGAAGGATGCCGGTCTCCACTTGGCCTTCTTTCTAAATTTAATGTATCTACTCCGTACTGACTAATGACTACGCCGTCTTAAGCTGGAGAATCTCTTGCTGGACCACCGACTGAAAGCCCGAACTTGCCGTCGGACTACGAGCAGGTGTAGGGTCTTTTGCAAAAGTCCTAGTATATATATCTATAAACATGCCGCCGTATAGCACCAATGTCGCTATGTCACTTCGCTGTATCAATAGTCAAGTGAGGGCAGTTCCGTCCATGGAATTGTGCTCTTAGACAAGAATCTGCTGCCACACGGCACGCAAGGCTTCATTTTCTTGGTTTCTCTGATATACACACCCTTTATATCATTCCCATTCTTCTATACCCATAGAGTATTAAGTTTTCCTGTCACGTTCGGCATTTTTTGGCATCATGTCACTCTATCAAGATGATATGTGCTTGCTCTCAGGGCCGCCCAGCGGCGGTAGCACCCCTACGTCACTCAAGAAAGCGCCCATCCCAAGATGCGTATACCCGGTGACCAAGAGCCAAGAGGGAATGTGGGTAGAGTTTCAGACAGATCCGCTGAGTACAAAGTATAATCTTACCTTGGAATGGGATCTACTACGAAACCGAAGCGGGAAAACACCTCTCATCATCGATCTTCTTCAGGGTTAGTTCATCCACTCTTGTCTCTGAGGGTGCTCTATTGATCCTTTGGCAGTAATACTCAAGATTACTGCACGACATGCTACCTTACGATCTATGTTCTCCGTCATTGACGGTAAACCTCATCTGGAAGAGTATGCCGCGGAAGATGTTGACCCGGAGATCCGCATCGTGTACCGCGATTCATCAGTCATTACAGAACGCGCCATGACACAAATCCTACGAAAGCCATTCGCACTGCAACACGAGCTTCCCGCGCGTTGGGTTATTTTGCAAGACGCGAAGGCATTCAGAGTCTATTTGGTTGGCCACCACATTGTCGTTGACGGCCAGTCCATGACCAACATCTCTCGCGAGTTTATGGAATTGTTGGATAATCCCGACGCCGCCCTTCCGCCCGCGGTTGGGTTCAACACCATGCACATGACGGAGGTGAGTTGAGTTCGATATTGAATGCAAGTAAGGGCGCTAATGGGAATGGTAGCGAGCGTGGGCGAGATCACAGACGTATTATGATAATCAAAAGGTTCTCCTTGACCAAGTCAAAAGCAAGAGCACCAGTCCATGGCCGAAGGAAGTTTCCAAGCCTAGTACATCCAAGGATAGCTACAGGGAGATTGATTCTTGGTGCACGTTTCCCAAATCAGTAAGTTCATCATGCTTATGCGGTTGCCTCATCATGTTTACTGGTGTGTTATGCCTAACACCTGAGTCAGGAACTCGATGTTTGGAGTCAGCTTTTCAGGACGTCGTGGTTTCGCGTGGCCACCACATTGGTGGGCTTGCTTGTCATCGACAAGACGCGACCGCCATTCGGCCGAGACGAGGTGCTGTCTGTCGGATTCGGTAGCCGCCCCAAGGAGATGGGCGCATGTGTTGGCCAGTTTGCCAACGCGCTGCCGGTGAGGGTTCCTCTGTGGAACGCCCTCTGTAAGTCGGACGGGTCGTTCAAGGCTCTTGTTTCTGCTGTGGGTAAGAATGTCAGCGCTGTCAAGAAGGCTGAGTTGTTCCCTGCTGTGGACGTTGTTCGATCGTGCCGCAGCTTGAACATCGATTACGAACCACCAAAAGTTGCCGTCACTTACTCCCCGAAACTTGCCAAGTCGGAGTGTCGCTTATTCCCCGTCGAGGGTTCTTGGGACTTGTTTTTCTGCTTCCTTGAATATGAAGATGATGTGAAGCTCGGGGTAAGAAACATTCTGACTTTGAGCAAGTGTCAAACCTAACAGGTGTAATAGGTCATATACAACCCCTCGGTCTTCTCCAGCGCGACCTTGAGGAGCATGAAGACGCAGTTCGACCACCTAACTGTTTTGAGCAAAGTCGACAAGGTCCAGCTGGTGGACATGCTCGGCTGGCTTCCGCAATATCCCAGCCTGCCAACAGCACCGGCCGAATCGCAGGGCAATCCTGTTAGACACGTCCACCAATGGTTTGACGCCCACGCAAAAAGCCGCCCCGATAGCTTGGCTCTGTACTCGGATGAGATGGGCAAATCCATGACATATGGACAGCTATACGCTGCTACTGAAAGGAAAGCAAGATGTAAGCTACGTGAGCCGCATATAGGTTTTGCCACGTACTGATCTGCGACTCAGATTTGAGAAAATGTAATGTTTGCCGCGGAGACAAGGTTCTCATTCATATTCGCCGTGGATTCGCAATCCTTGAATGGATCTTGGCTTCTCTCAAGTGCGGCGCCGCATTTGTGTATCTCGACCCTGAGTTTACGGAGCACCAGCGAACTGCTGTCATGCAGAACTGCAAGCCAAGCTTGGTTGTTGATGAGGACTTTACTCAAAAAGCTGCGACTGACCTCGATGCTCTTGACGCGGCAGACGGCTGTCTCGACGACTCAAAATACGGCACTACTGATGAAGACCTTGCATATATGATCTACACGTCGGGCTCGACAGGTGAGCCAAAAGGCGTCATGGTCGAGCACGGTAGCCTGGCGGCATTCGTGCGAGCATCCAAGGATGTATTTGAAGTCGGGTTTGGTACCCGCATCCTGCAGCTGGCGTCCTTTTCGTTCGATGCATCCATACTGGAGTGGAGCAATGCGCTGTGTACCGGAGCTTGCCTATGCTTTGCTGAGTATCCCAAACAACTCGTCGGCGAATACCTCGCGGACGTTATTGATCAGAATGAGATTACGTTTCTGCAAATCACCCCCACGGCTCTGGAAACTTTGCCCTTGATCTCGGAACTGCCCAGCCTGCGACAGATCTCCCTGGGAGGCGAGGCGCCGTCGCGCGAGATATTCGCCAAATGGCACTCCCGCGTTAACCTTGTCAATGCATATGGGCCAACTGAGGCGGCTATCGCAGTGTCTTTTAACAAGATTGACAAGTCGGAGAAACTTCCGGAACTCATCTCAGCTGGTCGCCCCAATCCGCAGACGGACGTATACATCTGCGCGGAGGGCTTTGGACCTGTTCTCGGGCCGGGTATTGAGGGAGAGATTTGCGTGGCTGGACCTCAGATCGCGCGAGGATATTGCGAGAAGCCCGATATCACCGCCAAGAGCTTCGTGACGTATGCTAGCGGCATGCGAATGTACCGAACCGGCGACAGAGGTATGCTGCTAGATGATGGATCTCTCCTCATCATGGGCAGAATGGACAGAGAGCTCAAGGTGCGCGGGTTTCGAATCGCGCCTGAAGAGATCGAGAATGCTATTCTGGACGCAGATGTTGGAGCTCAGGAAACTTCGGTTCAGCCGTCGGAGAATGGTCTCGAAATGCTGGCTTTTGTTGCTCCTAACACCATATCGTCCCGGCATCTCTTGGATGTTCTGAAAGGCATGCTGCCTAGTTACAAGATTCCATCCAAGATTCATCTGGTCGGCAGCCTCCCGAAGAATGTCAACGGCAAAATTGACCACAAGGCTGTCCGGTCCATGCGTAAGGAGCTCGCACAGGCCGACGTTCCAGAGTCGGTGGAGTTTCTCGAGGAGGATAGCGATACAGATTTGGATGTCTGTGACCCAGCTGAAGAAGAAAAGATTGTTGGACAGATCTGGCGGGATGTCTTGGGACTGGCGGCTTGCCCACCAACTGACGTCAATTTCTTTGACATTGGCGGCCACAGTCTACTTGTCCCCAAGCTACACGAGAAGTTGAAGGCTGCATTCCCCTCAAAAGCGGTCCGACTTGTTGACCTCTTCCACCAGTCGACTATAAAGAGCCAGACGGCTCTGTTTGGTGGAGGCAAGAAGCCAACTCGTGGCGTCCGCCGCGCAGTCAAAGCCCGAGTCATCAAAACGCCCATGTCCATGAGCTCTTCGGCCTCGACCGTCGATGAGTCTCCTTTCTTCACTCGCACGGCAGCGACCTCGGTCTCGGAAGCCCCCAACGCTCCAGAAGTCGCCATCGTTGGCCTTGCGGGGAGATTCCCGGGAGCAAAGAACGTCGACGAGTTTTACAAGATGCTGCTGGAAGGGCAGTCAGGTATTCGCTGTGCCGTGGAGACCAGCACGGAGCGCAAGACGCTGCCTGGAAATGTCTGGGTTCCCAAGGCTGGTGTACTCGATGACATTGAGGACTTTGATCACGAGTTTTGGAACCTCACTGAGGAGGAGGCAACGGAGATGGATCCCCAACAGCGGTTGTTTATGGAGGTGGCGTACGAGGCTCTTGTTGATGCAGGCATCGACACGCGCAATATGCCCGGCGGACGCATAGGTATCTTTGTCGGGTCTGCAAATCATGCCTACCATCTTTACACAGAATCAGTGGCCTCCGACGCCTTCCTCCGCGAGAATCGGGGGTTTGTTGCGCCGTCTATCTCCGCCCGCACGGCATACCATCTCAACATCAGAGGCCCAAACATCACAATCCAGGTCAACTGTGCCAGCAGCACGGTTGCTCTGTCTCAGGCGTTTGACGCCATTCGGCTTGGTCGATGCGACGTGGCCATCGTGGGCGGCGTATCTGTGCAGCTATACGAGTGAGTCATGTCCAGTGATCGGCCATTTTGTTCAAGCCACTAACACTTTCAACAGGGGTGGTTACATCACGCAGATGGGACAGATCTTCTCATCGAGGGGAGAGTGCAATCCTTTTGACGCGCGTGCTGACGGAACTGTCCCTGCAGACGCTGTCACTGCCGTCGTGCTGAAGCGTTACTCAGCCGCGATCGCGGACAATACGGCTGTCTACGCCAAGATCCTCGGCACTGGCATTGGCTCGGATGGAGCGTTGGATAAGGCAGGGTATCAGGTGCCGTCGCCGCGGGGACAGGCGGATGTCATCAAGTCGGCATGGGACGTGGCTAGGCTGTCTCCCGATAATTTCAAATACGCCGAGTAAGTCGTATCTTTATATATCGCCCAAGGTCGGGTACTAATTGCGCATGATCAGGATCCATGGAAGCGGCACTCCCATCGGAGATGCCTTGGAGCTCGAAGGCCTGAGTTTGGCGATGAAGCAGCTCGGTGGCGGCGGCAAGCGCTTCACCGTTGGGTCCACAAAGGGAAATATTGGGAATTGCCAGGCAAGTACAGCGTTCCGCAGAATGTTGGGCTCAGAATGGCTTAGCTAACAGCGTTCCAGCATTCGTCCGGACTTGTATCGCTCATCAAGCTGTGTAAGTCGATGCAGGCCGGCATTGTGCCTGCCACCAAGGGCCTCGATCAGCCGAATCAGATGATCAACCCTGACTTGCCAATTACCCTGGCTAAAGAGCAAATTCGTCTTGAAGTTGAAGACATCTTGGCAGTGTCCGCTGCGGGATGGGGTGGCGTTAATTCGCACGTCGTGTTGGGCTACCCAGACCAGCAGGTCCTGAAACGCACGACGAGGTTAATTCCCAAGACAACATTCAAGCGCAAGAGCCTCAAGGCGCCGCGGCTGAGGCCATCTGCAGCAGTTGAGGAGCAGCTAGAACAGTCTTTGGCCACATTTGTGTTTGCAAGCTGTGCATCTGACATTTTTGGCGTTGAGATCGACGCCGATGCAGATCTAAAGCAACATGGTCTGGACAGCAAGTCGTTCACGTCCTTGGTGGGAAAAGCAGCCGGGCAGCTTTCTGGTCCCCCTGTGGGGTAAGATTTCTTAGTCTGATCCTTTCTGGATTGTATACTGATGACGCAAATAGTGTCAAGGGACTGCTTCTGCCTGAGTGCACGCCGCGTTCTCTCGCGAGAATATACGACGAGCAGCTCGGTGCATCCACGACCACCGGTGTCTCATCCACAATCATCCAACCCGGTAAAGACGTGACAGTTGTCTGTCTCCCTGGTTCGGGCGGAAGCTGTGCCGGTGCCACGCCGTTGCTTGAGCGGCTGCCGAAAGGGGTGATGATCATGGCTCTCGAACACCAAGGCGAAGAGCCTACGAAGGCACATGTGGAGTCGTACCTCGACATCGTCAGACCTCACATTGGTTCCTCTAAGGTCTTGGTCGTTGGAATTTCTCTTGGTGGGCTGTCTGCATTGTGTCTTGCGACCCTCCTCAGGAAAGAGGGTCGCGTCGAGGAGCAAAGCCTAGGCGTGATTGCACTGGACAGTCCTCCCATTGACTCATCTCCGAGTCTCGGAGGGGTGAATGGCAACATGACGTCTTCTGTTGGCCGTGTCGCGTACATCGGAGCTACAGCCGGCGTCAGCGGCACAGACCCGGTCGCCAAGTCGCAATGGGAGGATCTGATGCCCCATTTGGCTTCGCACGAGCTCGACTGCGGGCATTTCGACGTCTGGGGGAGGTCTCACGCAGCAAGCACGGCTGCCATCATTGAGGAAGTCATTGAAGCAATGAAGGGGTAGATTAGCAACAATGTAAAAGCGCCGTGTTGTTTGTCATTTGCGGGGCACGCAATGTCGGGGTTGATTAGTGCTGTCGAGGATAGATTGGTCGAGACTGGGTGCGATGAAGATTGGAAGAGATCGCCGTACGCAGCTCTTGTGATGTCAACGAAACTCGAGGTAAAATAATAGAAAACATGTTGGCGACTTTGCGAAGGTGATATCAGAAGTTCGGGGACCGACGGGGTTTAGACTCTCGGCAGTTGCGGGCCTCCCCTGGGTTGCGGGGCCCCGGTGAACGCCCAGGAAATTTGGCTTCGGTCGTCATCACTCAGCCTCTGTGAAATAAATCTCAATTTCTGCGCCCGTCAAACTCTCACCCCCATACGCCAGCACCGGCTGCACAGCTTTCGCTACATCGGCGTCTGATGTAGAGGGACGGCACCGGTGTATCATTGCAGCATTGGTCTGTCCTTGTTGCCGAATGTAGTCGAGCCGCATCTGCCCGTCGACGCCACATCCCGATCGCTCACCGACAGTTCTTCACGGGCCGCCGAGTGAGCCTCTCGTCCTCGGCCTTTGGGCTCTGCTGGCGCTGCATCAGCCGGAAATGGCTACTCCAGACGAAAAGATCGCGTCCGCGTCCGCGGCGCCTAGGAAGACGCCGCTTGCTGCCCCCACGCCCGACAGCAAGCCTGCGCCCCGGCCGGAGCTGACGGAGGACCAACAGGTCAAGTACAGCGCACTGCTGGACAAGGCCAAGGCCTTTACCGACGTCACCTGCGACAAGGAAAAGGACAAGTCCGGCCCGCTGACGGACCGCGAGCGTGCCTGGCTCACGCGAGAGTGCCTGCTGCGCTACCTCCGCGCCACCAAGTGGTCCGTCGACGAGTCGGCGAAGCGGCTGCTCTCGACGCTCGCATGGCGGCGTGAGTACGGGCTCGACGACTTCACGCCCGAGTACATCTCGCCGGAGCAGGAGACGGGCAAGCAGATCATCGCGGGCTTCGACCGCCAGGGCCGCCCGTGTCAGTACCTTAACCCTGGGCGGCAGAACACCGACGCCAGCCCGCGCCAGATCCACCACCTGTTCTACATGGTCGAGCGCGTCACGGACATGATGCCGCCAGGCGTCGAGATGCTGAGCCTCATGATCAACTTTAAGCCCAGCAAGAGCCGCCAGAACACAAGCGTACCCCTGGGGACGGCGCGCGAGGTACTGCACATCCTGCAGAACCACTACCCGGAGAGGCTGGGCAAAGCGCTCATCATCAACGGTAAGCGTACCCTGCGAAGTACACACACACCCACGCACTCACTCATCCTTCCATTCATTCGCCCTCCCACCCACACATTCCTGGCATCCTAGCATTCCAGATCTTCCTGTTCATAGACCAAGCTATTGACGAGCGGCACAGTTCCGTGGATCGTGTGGGGCTTCTTCAAGCTCGTCACCCCCTTTATAGACCCCGTCACCCGCGAGAAGCTCAAGTTCAACGAGGACATGAAGCAGTATGTACCACCGGAGCAGCTTTGGAGCGCCGATTGGGGCGGCGACATGGACTTTGAGTACGACCACGACGTGTACTGGCCAGCGCTCAACAACATGTGCCGCGAGCGACGCGATGAGAAGCTGGCGCGGTGGACGGCGGCAGGCAAAGAGATTGGTGAGTCCGAGGTCTACCTCGCCGGCGGCACCGATGTGAGCGTCACGGGCCACACGTACGTGGCCAAGGCCGTTGGCGGCGACGCCGAGGCGACCGTCGGCGAGACCAACGGGAACGGGGCAACAAGTGTGGATGTGGATGCCGTGCTGGAGAAGCTGGCCGTGGCCGAGCTGGACGGTTCAGCGGTTGGTGACAAGCATGCGGAGAAGACGGCGGAGTTGGATGCTGCTTGAGAGAGGTGTGTGTGTTGGTGCTTCGTTGGAGGCCTTGCCAGGGAGCCTTGAGCGAGGTACGGATTAGATTCTGTAGACGCACGAAGAACTTGTGTTCAATGCGTACGAGCGGACCAGTGGACCTCGGCCACGTCGGCGGATGCTCGAGTTGGCCCCTGGCCTCAAACTGTGAAGACGATCGCGGTCTGGGCTAGAGCCGGTCCGTAGGCCTGCAACGTCCTGCTACCGACCTGTTGGCGGAGGCATATTAGCAATGGCCAACACGGAGATGGTGAGTGGATGCACGGGCTGCTGCCAGACCGGCCCAGCGTCGTGACTCTCTGTTCACGTCGCGGCTTCAGGATAGGCGCGTAAGGTCTGACACGACGAAGAATCATCGACGCTGCTCTAGCGTTGTTGTCACCTTATAAGGGACAGGGTTCTGACGTGTCCGCACTACCCAAGGTAGCACACGGCCAGAGCAGGGAGGCGGAGGCTCGCATGCAGCCGCTGCAGCCAGAGCAGCATCATGGTGGAGACCTGGATCGAAGCCGAGTCAGCCCCAGCCGCATCACCAAAGCGGCCGCATCAGGACGGCCGGCCCGTATACGCCGTCTCGCGTCCTGTCGCGATAGGGGCCTCGGATTGCTGCGCCCGACTACTGAGGCAGAGACCTGGACGCAGGGGACTTGCAGCCGCCGCGACGACCACGTGATGCGCAATAGTGGACTGACGGACGCGCGACACGGCGAGCGTGGTATTTCGACTTTCCAATGACTGCCGCTCCACGTCGCACCGCAGGCCCGCAGCGTGTCTCACTCGCCGGGCCAGGGTCATCTGAACGGCGGTAGCCAGTCGCCGCGAAGCGTTGGACGCCAGCGACCTCACCGATTTGTTCGTGAGTCGTGTTGGCTCCGTGCGACGTGCTTGGGCTCACCGCGGCGCCGAGGTCTGTCGGGTCACGATAGGTGCCGTGCAGAGGCCCGAGACGGTGATACGGCATCGCGGCACCAATGGGTGACCATGCGAAGAGCACAGCGACAAAGGGTCTCGGCTCGAGTGAAGGCCGCGTGCACGGCTGTGAAATCCTGCGATACGAGACAGCGTGACAGCTCACTCAGCCCTATGTCCAGGTAACTACCGGCTACGCCCGGCTCCTGGGGCAACGATACGTCGATAATGGACATCGTCGGCCCGTAAGCATCGAGACTTGGAGTCATCGCGGTGGCAGTGATCAGGCGCTAGCCCGAATCTCGCCAGAATGGCACAGTGGCCGAAACAGGGTGCCGAGCAGACGCAGCGCATGCGCGTCCGCCCGCAGCACGTCTGGATGCCTGCTGAAGCGTCGGCCGCTGGTGGAGGGCGAGCGCGCCCTGTTATTCGCCACGGCGCCGGTCTGGGCATCTCGCAGCGCCGACGCACCCAATCGTGAGCGTCACCGCCGTCGCCACTATGTACGAGGCGCCGATGCTGGGCCTGCACTTGCAGCAGGAGCTCGGACTAGCACGGAAATGTGCCTAGATTTCGGAGGGTGTGCCACGGGCAGGCATACACAGTGATGAGTCGTCGGGAGGCCACCGAAGCCACACGACTACATAACGCGGCCGCCGCCCCTCCGACAGGCGGAGGACAGGGCCGCACGACGAGAGCGTGCCACTGCGATCCGTCGTCCGTCAAAGGTTTCTCGGCAAGTGCAGCATGGCGTCAGTCATGGACTCGCTGGCCAAGATGGGCCTCCAGCTACCTCCGTTCCTACAGCAGAACGCCGGTAATGCCTCCGCCTTCAACGGATCCGGCCCCACCCCGAGTCCGTCCGGCGCCGCCGCAGGCCCGTTCCCGCCCGGCATGATGGACAGCATTCTCGTCACCGCGGGCCACGCCTCGCCGCTCATGCAGCTCGTTCTCTTCGTCTATCGGCAGCTTGGCACGCAGCTCGGCCTGGATCCGTCCGTCGTGCTCACGGTGCTCGGCCTGCTGTGGGGCGTGTCCAAGCTCGGCTCGCAGGCATGGTCCCACGCCGCGGGCTTCGTCGACCGTCACTTCATGTGCGCCATGTACGTGTCCGAATACGACCACATATACTCGCAGCTCTTGAAGTGGCTGTCGCAGCAGCAGAGCATCCGTGGCAGCCGCTACCTCATGGCCCAGACTGTGTGGAAGAGCGCCTGGGAGGAGGAAGAGGAGCTGGAGAATGCCTTGTACTGGACCGACGGCGACGACGGCGAAGGAGAGCCAAAGTACCTCAACTTCTCGAACCAGGCCGCGAGATCGGGCCCGAGATACGTCCCGGCCATGGGCGCCACTGGCTTCTGGCATAATGGCACCTACTTTTGCGTCTACCGCAGAAAAGAGTCACTCATGAGCACCAGCGGTTGGGGCACCATGAAAGACCTAGAGGAAATTAAAATTTCGTGCTTTGGCCGCTCGATGGAACCCATCAAAAAGCTGCTGGCAGACGCCAAGATAATGTACTACCACGATACCTACCGCAAGACAACCATCTATCGTCCGAAGCCAAAGGAAATGCGCCGCGACAGCAGCATGTGGCAGCAGGTAGCCCGTCGCCCAGTGCGCCCTATGCGCACCGTCGTGCTCGACTCGCTGGAGAAGCACAGCGTGCTCGCCGACGTCAACGAGTACTTACATCCCTCGACACCACGATGGTACGCCTCGCGCGGCATCCCACTCCGGCGTGGATACTTGTTTCACGGGCCGCCGGGCACGGGCAAGACGAGCTTTTCGTTTGCGCTGGCCGGCGTCTTCGGAATCGACATTTACGTCATCAGTCTGCAGGACGTCAACGTGACGGAGGAGGATCTTGCGGCGCTCTTCACCAGGTTGCCGCGCAGATGTATCGTTCTCTTGGAGGATATTGACACTGCTGGGCTGAGGCGGGAGGCGGATCCGAATGCGGACGCAGACGCGGATGAGAAAGCGAAAGAGGACAAGAAAGCGACCGGAGAAGGAGCCAAGGCCCTGACAAACGGCGTTAATGGAGACCATAAAGGGAAGGCCAGCAAGACGGATAAAAAGGATACGAAAAAGAAGAGTAAGAAGGAGGAGGAATCCAAGAAAGAAGACACCGAGTCAGACGACGACGACGACAATAGCTCCAGCTCCTCGGACAGTGAGGAGGAAGCCAAGGCAAAACGAAAGGCCAAGGCTAGACGGGAAGCACGCAGCGGGCACAAGAGCAAAAAGACAATCGCACTAGAGAGCATCTCACTATCGGGTCTGCTCAACGCCATCGACGGCGTGGCCTCTCATGAGGGTCGCGTGCTCATCATGACGACCAACAAGCCTGAGTCCCTTGACGAGGCCCTCATCCGCCCAGGCCGCGTGGACGTGCAAGTGGCGTTTACGAATGCAACCTCCCAGCAAGCCTCGGAGCTGTTCCACCGCATGTACGAGGCATCATCTCCAGCGCGGACACGGCAACAGAAACTGGTAGGGACGGAGCTGGCAAACGGGCATGCAAAGAGCAGCTCTAGCAGCACCGGCACTGGCACGACCATCAGCAAGCTTGCGTTGCCCGGGGGCGAGGAGCGGCTGGACGTGTCTGAGACGGAGATGAAGGGCATTGCTGAAGAGTTTGGGCGGCGCATCCCGGGAGGCACGTTTTCGCCCGCCGAGATCCAGGGGTTCCTGCTGAAGCGGAAGAAGAGCCCGCGCAAGGCGCTCGAGGACGTGGCGGGATGGGTCGAGGCGTCGTTGAAGCAGAAGGAGACGAACTCCAAGGTGCTGACGGTGCAGTAGCGGCACTAAAAACGTGAGGCCAGGTAGGCTTGGGAAAGAATCGGGTGATATAAGGTGAAATTGTGACGCAGCAAAGGACAGGAATGAGGCACGATCGCATTTTTTCTGGTGTAGTTGATTTCGAAGGCGGTTGCATGGGTTTGGCATAGGATATAAAGTGCGCCGGCATAGGCATGAGTAATGAAGTCATACATCGGAGGCTTGCATATGCATGCCGGATCCAGCAGAAGTGCCAGTGGACCCGGCAGTTGTAGCAAAGAGCAGCCCATGGCGTCCTGCATTAGCCATCTTGCACGCGGCGGCGATGAGATCTGTCAAACAATCGACGTCACCCGGAGGGTTTGATCGGTGGGACCCACCAACCCCACGTCCCGCCAACCATGCAGGCCTAAATTGGACCTCAACCCATCCATCAGCATCCTCAGCCTCGACTTCAGCTTCGACACCCGAGACGTTCTCGAGATAGCACGGTCAACACAGGCCCGGCGACACTGCGGCCGCCACACACCTTGAGCAGAGCGCACCGAGCGACAGCACAGCGCATTGCTCGCAACGCCGCGCAGCGCACCACCGCGCAGCCACGATAGCGCACCCGCAGCCATGGCCAACCCCCAGCCGGGCGCGGCCCCCCTCGTCAAAGACACAGGCCTGCGCGTCCCCAGCAACGGCAAGACCATCTACCATCGGTCTCTGAACCGCACCAAGACGGCCGAGCTGAGCCAGGCGAGCTTTGCCTACCTCTTCAGCGAGATGGTGACGTACGCGCAGCGCCGCGTCAAGGGTATCCAGGAGCTCGAGCAACGGTCAGTCCAACGCCGCCCTCGCAGCTCGCGCAAACAAGGCTAACCGGTACCCACACCAAACAGGCTCAACCTCCAAGGCCACCCCATCGGCGTCAAGCTGCTCGACCTGCTCCTCTACCGCGAGCCGCCGCGCACGCAGCTGCGGCCCCTGACCATCATATCGCTGCTGCACCTCATCAAGCAGAACGTCTGGCAGCACCTCTTCGGGCGGCAGGCCGACCGGCTCGAGAAGTCCAACAACCCGGACACGCCCGACGAGTACATGATCATCGACAACGAGCCCCTCGTCAACCAGTACGTCAGCGTGCCGCGCGAGATGAGCCAGCTCAACTGCGCCGCCTTCGTCGCGGGCGTCGTCGAGGGCGTCTGCGACGGCGCCGACTTCCCCGCGCGCGTCACGGCGCACACGGTCGGCGAAGGGGACATGTGGCCCGGCAAGACGGTCTTCTTGGTCAAGTTCCGCCCCGAGGTGGTGGAGCGGGAAGGCTTCCTGGGCAAGAGCTGAGGCGCGGCGGAAACTGGGCATCTATGAGCGTGAGGAACTTGGAGTTGGGGCGTTTTTGAGGGTCAAATTGAACGGTACATTGCATGTGCATGGATTAGCAGCCGTCGCGCTACGTTCATCACGCAAGCTTAGACTCTGTCAATACTGAGATGCTGCTCGTAAACAAGTCGATTGACGGAGACGGCCCGTATCCCTATCTCTGCAACCTTGATGGCCATTCTATGCTCAATGGCCTGTATAATTCAACCGTCATCTTCAATAAGTAGCCTGAAAACCTGCCATGCACGCCAAAAAAGAGCGAAAAGGAGGAAAACGCCGCGCCTGCGATACACCAAAAAAACCTGTACCAAACATCCACGCACACGTACTCTATACGAGTTGCTGAGCGGCCCTTGCGTCACCGCGGCAGCCCCTTTATCCCTCCACTGGCTGAAGCCGCGGCCGCAGCCACGGCGCTCGCGCCAGCACCCTCGCCCGGGCCGGGTCCCTTGTTCATCAAGTCCGCAAGGCCGAGGTCTTTCCACGCGGGCTCGTTGACCTTTTGCGTGGCGCGCTGGATGCCGAACGCGGCGTGTTGATCAGGAACCACGTCGTCCTCGTCCTCGGGGTTGATGGGCTGGTGCTGCGGCGGGACGTAGATGTCATCCTCGGGCAGCTTGTCCTTGCAGAAGTCCTCGAAGAGGTCGGCGTCGCCGGAGCGGTGCATATGCACGTAGGTGAAGGAGGAGTCCTTGTTCTGGGCCGCGTTAACTTCATGCGCACGAATGTAAGATGTTGATTGTCGCCGAGGACTCAGGGGGGTGTTGGTAATGGGATGAAGTGAGATCGACGGACGAGAGCGCGACGGTGATTGATGAGCAAGGCGTGTACGTACCATTGCCGCTGGAGGGTCCCGTTGTCAATTACCATGAGATTCTGAGTGTTCAATGCCGAGCCTCGACGGTCTATAGGACGGACTTTGTGTCAAGAGGAGATGTTCGAGGCGGCTCTCTGCGGTGGTTGCTTCTGTTGAGGTTGGATTCAAGTTTCAGTGATCAGAAGTGAGCTGAAGGCCAACGCGTGGTGGAGAGGTGGGGCCGCCACCAGTGCAGTCGACGAGCACTAACTGCAATCCACCTCCCAACTCCAACCGTGCCTCTTCATCACAGAGCTCATCCTACCTGTTGGTCCTGTGCATATTCCAACAGATGCATGAACTCTCTCAAATTACACATGTTACCTCCACACTCCAGCTTTCTTCCATCGGAAGCCGCAGCGCAGCGACATGAGCCATGCAACAACAGCTACAGGGAGGACGGGCCAATCTGGGGCGAAGCGATTCCAGGTCCCCAGAGCCTGCCAGCGCTGCAAGAGCCTCCGAAGGGGTTGTGACGAGCGCAGGCCCTGCCAGAGATGCATGCGAGCTGGAGTGGGCGAGCAGTGCATTGCATCCTCCGCGCCAGCGTGGACGCGTGCAAGTCTGGTGTCTGAAGCGGATGCCGTGCAGAAAAGAGTCGTCGAGTTGACTCAGGCCTCCCTGATCGACGACAGCACCCAGATTTTCTTCGAGAACTTCTACCCGACTATCCCTATCTTGTCACCCGGCTATGTGGCACAATTGAAGGCGGCTGCGCTGTCCTCGGACCCTGATGTTCAGGCGTGCAGTTTACTTATAGCCATATGCGCCCATGTCCTCCTGCACGTCGAGATGGCCGGCAATGGCCTCCCATCAAGCCCTAAAATACTACCCCAGGACCCTGAAATGGCCGGACGGTCTCTTTTGGACGCGGCATTGGCAGCTCATCGAAGCTTGCATTGGAACTCTGCCCCTTCCTTAGATCGATGCCTCTTGGTCTTCTTCTTATACGCCGGGAAGGCCAGTCTCGCGCGTCACAGCCAAGCATTTCTCCTTCTTCGAGAGGCCACATCCCTCTGGTCTCTAGTCAACGATCAGAAACGCAGTGGGAATTCCAACGACGCCCTACTCGACCGGCTTTTCTGGGTCCTGCTTATATCGGAACGGTCGCATGCCATTCGGTATGACCGCTCCATCACGCTGTATATCACCTCCCGCACCCCAGAAATTGATGTTCACGACGTGTCCCTTTCTGGACTTTGGAGCCTCGCTGCCCTCTTTCGACGAATTGACTCGACGTTTATGGCCGTGAAGAATGATGAGATTACTACTTCGCTCCCTGCATCTACGCTACTGGACGAAGCCGAAAAGGCCATCAACGCTGCGGTTCCACCGTCCGCAAAGCTCAATGATATACAAAAGTCCAACTTGCGGATCACAGGCCTTTGGCTGCGCCTTATTATTTGGCAACTTCGCCTCCGGCTGGGCTTCTTGACAGAGACTTCTTACCACAGCAGCCTGACGTATCGGTATCCCCTTGAAATAGCAAAGGAGCTCACGCTGTCCACCCGCGACCTTCCAATCCAGTCCATGCATGTCCATGGAATTGGTCTTACCGAAAAGCTTTTCGATATTGCTTCCGCAGTTGTGGAGGTACTAGCGCGGGTTCCAAGCTCCCCGTCCATTGATAGAACAGCGGCCATCCAAGGACCGCCGGAGCATCAGCTTGCCTATATGCGACACTTGATTCTGCAATTACCTGGTGGGCAAACCGTTTACAACGATCTACTTGAGAAGCACATGCATCAGTCTCTGCCAAGCCCGATGCTGCAGGGAGTCGTTTCGCCTTACACTCCATCATGACCACACGGCTCAAAAGAATTCTGGAACTTCAGGCTTACATTTCATAAAGACCATCGACGACGCCAATTACACGACTAGAGCTTTGCACCCACACTACTTCTGCTGTTCTAGATGCACTGCACTCATCTTGCTTCCCCCAAGCTCACCCGAATATGGATCCACTTGAGTTGTTGCAAACTTCCTTGCAGAAACTCCTTCCTCGAAGAGAGTATCCAGCTCGGCGTAGGTGCGGTCCTTTGGCTCCGGCAGCCTAAAAAACACCCAAACCACGGACATGAGACACGTACCCGCCCAGAAAAACGCTGAGCGAGCGCCCCAATTCCACGCCGTGGATGAAAGCTGGTAATTCGTCATGACATTGACAAAGATGTTGCTCGCATTGTACGCCGCGCGTGCCAGCACAATGGTCTTGGCTTTGAGTCGGGTAGATGACAGCTCGGAGATCAAACTGTAGGTGACAGGGCCTACAGAAATGTCGTAAACAAAGGTGAAGACGATGAGCATCGCGCCAATGGCCCAGACAGAGTTGTTGTCCCTGGAAAAGGACAAGCATCCGACAATTATGAGGAGGAGGCATTGGCAACAAAGACCGCCGAAATGAATCTTTCGTCGTCCGACCTTCGACATGAGGATCCACGACGCTGCGGTGCCAATCATCCCAAGCGCGTACTGGCCCATGGAAAGCGAAAAAGAATTCTTGGGGTCCATTCCGGCTTGCGTCATGAAGTAGGAGAAGTATCCCATGAGGTTTTGACCTCCCAGGGTTTGGACGAGCCAAATTCCAACCACGATCTCAGTTCGGCGAAGGTCCACACCCAGGAAGCAATCTTTGTATGAGACTCCATCCTTGAGCTGCTTCTCTGTCTCGTTGGTGTGTTCAATCATGGCGAGGGTTTCGTCGGCATTGAAGTCCGGTTGGTTGCGAGAAGTGAGTCGGAGCAGGGACTTTTTCGCCGATACTCTATCGTTCTTTCGCATGTGCCACCATGGGGATCTGTCAAGCTTAGGATTTGCAACTTGCGGCTCAGGTTATTTCGGCTGGACTTACTCTGGAGCAAAAAGCACCCCAAGCAGAATTGGAATCGGCCACACCCATTGCACGCCGAAAGGAATTCTGTATGCCCACTCGTCGTCACGACCAGCAGAACCCTTGTTGACGGCAGCGGCGAAGAATTGGCCAATGACCCAGCACATGTTGATGAATGTGGTGAGATATGGTCGGAGCACAACAGGAGCAACCTCAGAGGCATACGCAGGTGTTATACTCTGAAATGCGCCCCACGGAATACCTGGAACGGTCAGTATCGCACATTTGGTGTGTTTGACCGAGACACTCTGGGGTGGAACCTTACCACAAAGGACCTCACCGACGACCAAGACTTGGATATTTGGAGCGAAGAATAACACAAAGACAAAGGCGATCATGAGAACCAGGAAGCCAGCGGTTGTCTTTTTGTATCCGTATCGATCGGCCGTCCAACCGGCGAGAATCAAGCCGATAACCTCGCCAGCGCGCGCTCCATTGGACAAGCCAGACTGCCATGCGGCAGAGACGCTGTATTTACCGTTGGCAGGATTGTATGATCCGTACTTCTTGTTGAAGGCCGGCGAAGCGTACAAGTTTCCGAGGAGGGCAAGGTCGTAACCTTCCATGATGAGCGTAGAGGACAACAGAACTGACCAGCCGATTGCTTTCGGGTACGTCTTGATGGCCTGAAGGAGACTCATACGATGTTCCGAAGCAGCGCCATGCTTCGCCTCGGCCGCAAGTCCTTCTGGCTTGAGAGCTTCTTCGTGTTCATGGTGGGTGTCCATGCCCTTGGTCGCGGACACGACATCAGCCTCGCCCGCCATGACAGATGTCAACCTAGGGAATAAATGTAGCCAGAGAGATCAAACGAGAGGCCGACGGGGTGGGCAGTTGCAGCTTGAACATGGTCAATCCGGGGCGAGATTCCGTCTCTATTTAAGTTTCCCGTTGGCAGCGCTGTCCGGGGTGAGCATCAATAGTCTTCCCCGGTAGCCGGCTCCTACCGACCGCCCGGTGGCTTCAGGTGGAGAATGAGAATGCGCGTGGTATGGATCGGAGCACGTGGCCCATGGGGAAACCTGGAGAATGCAGGGTACGGGTCAACTTCCCCAGTCCAGGAAGTGAGGAACATGATACGAGTACGGAGTAGTCCAGGTCATCCGGTACCGGGCGAAATTTAAGGTTGCCTTGGCCATCTACAGGAGCCTCCGCTTCCCCGGGCCTGGCAAGCGAACACTGGCCACTTAGAAACCAAGAAAGCTGCTGGACTGGGAGGGTGCGCGGAGTCTAGCGGAGCTTTCCGGTTACTGATGCGGAGTCTCCGCAGTGCCAATACCTGGCGGGGATGGCTTCGCACTCAGCTGCGGGGACTCTCCTGTTCAAAAGATTCCCTAATCAACCTCACGTGCGACATTTGGGGGCTGTGAGCGACATTTTTGGTGGAAATGATTAATCTCTTATCAAATCGCGTGCGTCCGCCGACGACGTAGAAAAGCCACAGCTGTCCTGACTCCAGGAATCCCTCTCATCCACCATCTAAGCGACAACATCCCCTCTTTCCGCCCTTTACCCAATTGCTCCTCAGTGTGCCATACTTTTCAATGGGTTCACTACTTTGGGACGCTGAGAGCGGCCGTGTAGGCAATAGTCCCTGGTGGAAGGATGCTACGTTTTACCAAGTCTATCCGGCGAGCTTCAAAGACTCAAACGGCGATGGCTGGGGAGATTTACCTGGTCTGATATCAAAAATCGACTATCTGAAAGACCTGGGCGTGGATGTTGTTTGGGTGTCACCGATATTTGAAAGCCCTCAAAAGGACATGGGTTATGATGTGTCCGACTACCAGGCCATATATGCACCGTACGGCACCGTCGAGGACGTCGACAAGTTGGTCAGGCAATGCCACGCGCGAGGTATCAAGGTCATCCTCGACCTTGTTGTCAACCACACATCGATTGAACACGAGTGGTTCAAGGAATCACGCTCCTCTCGAAACAACCCTAAGCGAGACTGGTACATCTGGAAGCCAGCTCGATACGATGACGACGGGATTCGACACCCGCCGACGAATTGGAGGGGTTATTTTGCGAGCTCGACCTGGACATGGGATGAGCACACACAGGAGTACTATCTGCATCTCTACGCCACGGATCAGCCTGACCTGAACTGGGAGAGCGCCGCCTGTCGAGAGGCTATTTACGAGAACGCCATGCGATTTTGGCTGGACCGTGGAGTGGACGGCTTTCGCATCGACACCGTCAACAAGTACTCCAAGCGTCAGAACTTCATCGACGCGCCAATCACCGATCCACAGTCGCCGCATCAGCCTGCACCTGAAATGTGGTGCAACGGGCCGCGGATTCACGAGTTCATCCACGAGATGAACCGCAAAGTGCTTGCTCCTTATAATGCTGTGTCGGTCGGCGAGCTTTCCAACACGCCTCATCCCTCGCAAGTCATCCCATACGTTTCGGCCGCAGCAGAGGAGCTCGACATGGTGTTTGAGTTCTCGGTGATTCGCCTTGGAACTGGGAACGGCTTCGGTGCCAAGTATGAGTACCAGCCATACCCGTTGTCGAAACTAAAGGACTTGACGCAGACGTGGCAGAGCTTCATCGAGGGGACAGATGCGTGGACGACTGTCTTCTGTGAGAACCATGACAACGGCAGGGCAATCAGCCGGTTTGGTGACGATTCCAGCTCCGACGCGTGGATGCAGTCCGGCAAGACCATTGCGCTATGGCAAGCGACAATGACCGGGACGCTTTTCCTGTACCAAGGCCAAGAGATTGGCATGGTCAACATGCCGACGACTTGGGGAATTGAGGAGTATCGGGACATTGAGAGCCGAAATTTTTACGCAGAAGCCGCGGAGTCTGGAAATCGAGAGCGCTTGGAAGCCACGAGGAAGGGCCTGCAGATCCTGGCTCGGGATCACTCCCGCATACCGTTCCAATGGGATGATTCCCCCAACGCTGGATTCACCACGGCTGATGCGAAGCCTTGGATGCGCGTCCATGACGGCTTCCGCTCCATCAATGCCGCTCAGCAGGCTCAGGACCCAAATTCTATCCTCAGCTTCTACAAGAGCGTTCTTCAGCTGCGCAAAACACACCGAGACGTCTTCATCCATGGAAGCTTCAAGCTTGTCGATCCGGATGACGAGCATATCTTTGCGTACCTCAAAGAGGCGGCGGGCAAGCCAGAGCAGCCAAGTCGAAAGGCTCTCGTGGTGCTAAACATGTCTCGGGAGGTGAGGGCGTGTCCGGACCCTGCCAGGGCCATGAAATGCGAGCCAGAAGACGTACGGCTCTTGGTGAGCACCACCGGAGATGTTGGGGCGGGATTGAAGGAGAGACAGCCAGTTCTGTCTGCTTGGGAGGGACGGGTATATGTAAACCATGCTTGTCTGTAGCGCGGAAATCGGAATTTCGAGGACGTGCAGGTGCGTCGATGACCAAAACACCGAGTCTGACTGGTGCAACCGAGGACGAATCGGAGATTGACAAATAGCATGTCAGATGCAATTCCTACCGGAAGCCATGGCATTTTTATCGTTTCAGGTGTAGCGCAGAACCCTGCCAAGCGGGATCGTCGGGGGTCCCCGGACTCGACGCCGAGCATCAACCCGGTCACGGCCCCACTCATCATACCACCATGATGGCACCATCTGCTGTTGGCAGGCGCAGCTTCATTTGCCTGGCACGCGAGAACGGCCGAAGCCGTTCGATTCCGGCGATGACGACGATAGCGGGAAGCAGAATAAATAGCAGCAGTGAGGGGTTCTTCGAGTCGCAGAATCTCTTGCGGTCCTGCGCTTTGCTCTTCGTACTCTTACGCATTCACATAGCCAGCCTTATTGCTTTGGAAACATCAACGTCTCGTGCAGCTTATAACCCTCAACTGGCCGGCGCTCTTCGGCATCTTACGAGTTGACCCCATCATAACCACTCACAAAACCGGCGCAAAGCAGGATACTGTCTAGAAACCATGGCGTCGCACCTACCAATGAAGCAGATCAAACGCGAGGATCTGTACACAAATCTCGAGACTCGGATATTGTACCTACACTCATTCCTCGACTTCTCCAGCCGTACGTTCGCGCCAGTGGCAATCCCTCTGGGCCACGACAGATAAATAGTCAAACGAGGCCTTTGCTAAGCAACCTTCTAGGCGATATTGAAGCGCTCATTTCCGGCGCCAAATACGTCAAAGCCCTCATCCCCGCCGTCGTCAACATCGTTTACAAGAAGCTGCTACAATATGACATCACGGCCCGCGCATTCACGACCCGGAGCACATCATTCGAGGGTCCGGTCGACGAGATACCCGACGAGAACAGCCCGCAGATTCTGCATCGGAAAGCGTTTCTACGAGCGTACCTGAACAAGCTGTGCTCTGATCCGAGCAGGATGGACTTTTGGGAATACCTGGACAAGGTTGGGTGAGTAATAGCAGCACCACTGGGGCCAAACGGCCCAACGATGAGAGACGTCGTACTGATGCTGGTTTCGGGCAGCATGATGCACGTCGGCCTGGGACGCAAGCACCCACTGCACGTCGAGTACATCCACCTGGGCGCCTGCCTGGGCTTCATCCAGGACATCATGACCGAGGCCATCCTGTCGCACCCGCGGCTGCACATTCAGCGAAAGACGGCGCTCGTCAAGGCGCTCAACAAGGTCATCTGGATACAAAACGACCTTATGGCCAAGTGGCACGTCAAGGATGGCGCCGAGTTCGAGACAAGCGACTCGGACATCGAGGTCGAGCGCGAGGGCTACCTGCACGGCAAGAAGATCCTGGACGAGGAAGCAGAGATGGATGGTGCGGCGGACGGTCACAGCGCGGCGGCCCCTCCTGCTGGTGTCTGTCCGTTCTCGGGAGTCAGTGCAGGGACGGTCGCATCCAAGGAAGGGGATGGTGCTGCTAAGCAAGATGGAGATGCTGCCACGACAGCAACGATATAGAGCACTTACTACCTAACAAAAGAATCCCTCTTTTGACGTCCAAATCTTCTCACGCTTCTCTGTACCACTGGGCAATCTGTGACGCAGTGGCGGCTGACGTATCTGAAGGCATCGCGAGGTTAGCCGGGCGTCGGCCGACGATGACCGGTCATCAATCCGTGTGCCTAGAGGGAAAAGTCAGGGCAAGCCAAGTCTCACATTTCACGCGGTTCTCATTTTCTGTTTGGCGTCATTCTGCATACATAGCACTCAAAGTTTGATGAAGCGACAGTATGTACACAGTATGTTCGAGAAATCTCATTCACAACGTCTATGGTTGTCTAGTGTGTATGTACAAAATCGTAAACAAAAATATCTATAGTGAAGAAAGGCATTTGTGTGCAACGTCGTTGACTAGTCGCTTAGCACGAGGAGCCGGTGGACAGGATGCGCTTAGCGTCCTGAGCATAGGTGCAGCCGTTGTTGACGTTGGCATCAGAGAAGCCAGCAGCCCACATCATGATGCCGCCGAAGGCGGAATCGCTGGCGTACTGGCCAGCGAGGGTGGCC
Organism: Tolypocladium amazonense; assembly: GCA_024340795.1. Lineage (NCBI taxonomy): Eukaryota > Fungi > Ascomycota > Sordariomycetes > Hypocreales > Ophiocordycipitaceae > Tolypocladium > Tolypocladium amazonense. Next base: position 88,092 of record JALHCE010000030.1, on the reverse strand, counting down.
AGGGCGCTGGGCTGGAGGTAGTACTTGGAGCCGCTGTCGGTGCCGGTGGCGCCCATGGGAGAGGCAGGAACGCCGATGAAGATCTTGGCATCGGAAGAGGGCGTGCCGGCGATGTTCTTCTTCCAGTCGTTGTAGTTGATGGTTCCGTCGAGGGAGCAGCCGGGGTTGTTGTAGAACTGAACAAAGAGGTAGTCGAACTGCGCAGCAGTGATGATCTGGTTCATGTTGGGCTCCGGGATGGGGCACTGAGGAGCGCCGGTGATGTAGTAGGTGTTGGACGAGTCCGAGGCGAAGTTGGATCGGAGCTTGGTGATCAAGTACTGGTAGTTCTCGTTGCCGCTGTTGGACTCAATGTCAAAGTCCCAGCCGTTGACATAGGTCTTGCCGAAGGGGCGGGGCACGCTGCCGCCGTTGCTGTTGCCGTAGGCGTCCCACAGGTTCTGGCCGATGGTCTCGGCCTCGGACTGCGAGGTCAGGGCGTAGGATCCAGAGGCGCCGCCGAGAGACAGGAGGACCTTGACGCCGTTGGACTTGCAGGTGTCGATGGCCTTGGCGAGGTCGTCGCAGCCCTGGCCCTGGCCGGTGGAGGAGATGGAGCACGACTGGCCGATGGATCCCGAGGGAACGGTGGCGCCGTTGCCGTACTGGTAAAGGAAAGACAGCACGACGACGTCGACGCCCGAGTCGGACGTGCAGTAGGCGGACAGGTCGTCCTTCTCGGTGATGCTGCCACCGTTCTGGCCCCAGTAGACGACGTTCTGGCCACCCGAAGTTCCGCGAGGCACAGCCTGGGAGGGAGCGGCCAGGGCAGCCGTGGCCATGAGGCCGAGGCTAGCGAGAGAAGCGAGAGCGGTATACATGTTGTTGTTGGTAAAGGTTCGTTCAAGAAGTTATATAGATAATGAATAGAGAAGAGTGAAGTCGAAGCGTTTGGAGGGAATGGACAGATCCACCGGGGACCTTGGGTATAGAATTGAATGAAAGATTGGCGAGATCGCTGAAGACTCGAAGGGAACGGGAGGAGAGGGCAGCCGGGGCACTCCCATTACTTATAGCCTCGTCCCCTTTGTCGGGGCAGCCTTTGCAGCCGCACATCTTTGTAAGTCGCCCGGCTTGCTGACTCGAAAGGGAGTGGGTTTGCCGTGAAGGGGTGTCTACCTGCTCAAAGGGTGTATGCTTGCCGGCGTCCCTTTGCCATGAATCGACGTGGAGCCGCGAGGGGAGCGCGCAGGCCCTTCATGTGATGGCTTCAGCGGGCAAGCAAAAGCTGTATGGGTGGTGTGGATGTGCCCACGGCCGTCCCGTCCAGTACTTGGACGTCAGTGTTTCCACAAAGGATGAAAACCGATGGCAGACAGCACCTGCATTAGTGACTGGCAGCATGCGGCCCCCCTGAAAGACATGCAGGCCAACCGCAAGACAACGGCACGTTTCGCACCCCGGGCCTCCCCCGCATCTCGCGAGCCGCAACCTGCAAGATATGGTGTTTCCGAGCTGCCACTGGTCGTCGCCGTGCCCCTGAATCCGTACAGCTGGGCCGCGGCATCGCGAGGGGTCGACGAACCAGCGGCCCAGGGCACGCAAACGGCCCTTGCCACTTACAAGCCGGGGCGCTTTCAGCAGGCGCGCCTAACGTCAAAGAAAATTCGGGCTTTGGCGGCTCATTGGCCAGGCGGTTGGCCGCCCGGCCGTCAGCGCGTGGGCATCGGTCGCGTGGGTGTGTGCGGCAAACGGGCCTCATTGGCGGGCTTGTAAACGGTAGCGCGAGCCGGTGCCCGCCGCCCGAGTTGCCCATTTGGGCCGGCGGGCCACTCAGCGCCGAGCACGCGGCCGCCACGCGCAGGAACCGTGGATGTCGCTGGCCAGTGGCAGCGCCGCTGAGGTCGATGGGTCCCGGTGGATCGCGGGCAAGGCTCTTCGGGCCTGTGAGACAGTGAGGGACGGGCAGCCTTGTGCCTGGCACGCGGCATTGATGACTCGGTCACGTCGCCTCTGGACAATGACGACTCGAGCCTCTGTAGAAGCCTTCGCGAACGCATCCCGAAAGGCTGACGCCTTCAACCCCTCTACGCGCATATCCAGTCTCCGGTCTGCTTAATCGCGCATCGTGGGCACCTTCAATCGTTGCAACTGGAAATTTGAAGTCTTTGCTTGCAGGCTCGCAAGTTGATTTGTAGCAACTTGTGCAAACCTCGCCCGGGGCCGTCTGCCAGACGCGCGACCTAGACTCATGCAACTTTTGCAGCGTTACTCTTGTCGAAAAGCCTCAATACGAAGAGACATCTACTACGAAGAAAATAATTCAATACAAGGACTCACTTGTCGCGGAAGACTCAGAGACTTGACATCACTTGCTCCTCCACAGACGGTGCCTGCCCTGAGTCGTACGCCGCGGCAACTGCGAATTTGGCTGCATTTGCCGGGTGCTAGTCAGGCACACCCATCCTCCAAGGCCTAGTGCTGTCAAGCTAAGGTAGTTCAAGTGCGGGGGATTAGAGTGGCCAACCACCGGCCAGATGAGGACCCTGTAAAAGTTCAACGGCTATCTCGGCCGCTTCACCTCGTCGTCGTCACCACTGCAGCGCGCGTAGAGTCTCCACTCATGCAACCTCCATCGCGGAAATCCACCGTCCCTACTAACTTGGTGTGCTGCACATGAGCGAGGTACAACTTTGGGGCGAGAGGTCGGTAGTCGAGGATTCCCACACCGGGTTGGTGTCTGCGAGTATGAGCACAGGCTGCAATTTTACAAGTCTCGTAGATCCTATGCTTTCTTATAGTCTTCCGAGTTATCTCCTGGAACTTCGGGCTTGCCATCTTCGATGCTTGTAATGGGTCTGGTACTACATCATCTTGTAGCATCAAATTATAACTTAGCACTCAAGTAATGCATGCCCTTTCGGAAGGATGCCATCAGCGGGAAACAATATGAGCCATCTTTCTTGGACTTTCACCTTTGCACGACGGAACATGTCCGCAATTAAATTCAATACTTCTCTCTCGATGAAGGAAATCATACTTCAGCGCCATTTCTGACACGTTCTGCTAGGAACCCATCCAAATTGTTAGTTGTACTTCGCATCCACTGAGCCCAAAGCCTTTCCGTCCATCTCGAGAGAAAACTTCATGAGCGCAGAGTCCAAAGTGATGACCAAATCGTAATAGACATCAAAGCTTTTTTGATGCTTGGTTAGCAACACCGCTTCTGCTCTGTTAGGCTATACGTACTATGGTGTGCCCTCTGGGTCTGCGAGGCTGTGTTTTAGTATTAGCGTTCTATACTCATGCAAAGGCCAAGCTCACCTGTCCTCTTGATGAATTTGGACTCTGGTATTGCAGAAATGTCCGTAGTCAGAACGCAATTGACGCCTATTTTGTCGGCTTTCGAGCGGTGAATTGGAGATTTCCTTAAGTCGACCTCGTCTCCACACGGATCTTCGCATTCGTATAGTGTATCCTGAAATATGAGATCGCTAGAGTCATAGTCCTCTTTAATCATCCTGATGAACGAAAACTTGATCTTCTGATCCCTGAGAAGGTCATCTCCAATGCGGATATACCAGGTCATCTAGCCACCTGTGTGTCAGTTTCTACTCAACACAGCTCATGACCTGCTTACCCGACTTGCTCTCAATTCGCCGTCTCGTGCGCGAAAGGTACGCACCCCCTCGTCTATGGACTCTTCATACTTGCAGCCGGCTTCAACCCCGTAGTGTCGGGTCGACGAAGTGCTGGTAACAATGGCTTCACGCGGCATTCTGGAAAGCGCAGCACCCCTATGTATTCCACTTAGTCAGCCCTCAAGCGTTTGAGATCATATAACTTTGCTTACTTGACTATGGCAGCCCAAGCGTCACTTGGCTGAAGGACTTGAATATCCGGGAAGTGCTTCTTAACTCGGTCCTTCAAATATTGACTGCTTCCAAAGCCTCCGACGAGAAAAATACCCTGCGATTTATTAGAATGAGGTCATCTAAGTTCGGGAGCCCGGCATACTGTGATTCCTTTCTCACGTCGTTTAAGTCGGACGGCCTGGACCTGTTGCTCGATGAGCCTGATGATGTCGTTAATGAGGGGCGAAAAGATCTCTTTCAGGTCGTTTCTGGGCAAGCATTAGCAAAATGGCGGCTTGGGGCTCCAACGGGCACTCAATCACTCTGTCATTCTCCACGAGTTTGATTCCAGTCCATTCTCAGGATCATCTTCCAGGTTGGCCGTCGGGAAATTAACGAAGTACTCTTCATCTGGCTTCCCTCTGAAGCTAGTTTTGATCCGCTGGTCAAAGTCCCTCTCGGCGAGGGAGAAAGCTCTACTCTTTCTCAAGGTGAGCCATTGCTCCTCTCCAACAAGTTGGCAGACTTCAATCCCAAAGCGTTTGTTTAGTCCTAGGGATCCAGCCATCCCGCCTTTGCTAATGTATTAGCACTTGCATGTATAAGAGAATCATACGGAGCTTACCTTTTCCGGGGACGAGTTCCTTCACTTTCAACTTAGGAAGAACAGACTCAACCTCATATGAGACCAAATCCACTGTGCCACCACCAGCATCACAGACTACGAAGGAGTGATCTTGCTTCATGCAAAAGCTGAGAGATTTTGCGGTATACAACGCAGCAGCTTCTGGCTCCTTTATCAGTGTAACAGGGGAGATTCCAGCAGTCTCGGCAGCCTTTGTGACGATAGGAGTCAGTAAATTTGCAGCGGTGATGGGCGATGTGCATATCAGCCTACTCGTAGGGTGGCATTTTTCGCGGCGTCGGACCAGACTGCCGGGACTAGTTCTGTTGTTTAGTGAAAGTCAAGAGCTTTTGATCTTGTGCAACCTCACCGGACAGAACAAATTCCTTACGACATAGTGCCAAATACGCTTTCGGAACCGTTTGCGATATTTCAGCCAGGGCATGTTGGTAAACGGCACCGATGAAGTCTGCAGCAACTTCTACTGGTGGCTTTGGTAATGATTTTAGGTCCCTCTTGGTGTTGGTGGACGGAAGGTACAAAGGCTTCTCTTGCTTCGGATCTAAAAGCAGCTTAATGCCCACAATTGTGTCGCTGTCCTGTGTTACAGATGCACCCCATTCGAATTTCGTAGGGTCCACCTTGTCATAGCGAATGACTGTAGGAACCTTTGGCGCGATTCGGCCTCCTGCTCCCGTGCTCGTATCAGCATTCCAGGGCTTGAATGGGAATAAAGTGGTGTTAAATTACCAGGCCAATTTAACACAACGTCAATTTTGGGATCCCGTTGACTTGCAAAACAGTATGAGACGCCTGAATATGTCGTCCCGAAGTCCAAGGCTATGATTAATCTCTCGTCAGAATTATCCAAAGCATCATTGCTCTTCAGCTCGCTAAAGCTCTTAGAGAGTTCGTTCATTTCAACAGGTTAGGCTTGAGCCAGTGGTGCAGCTGTCAGATCAAGAACAACGAGGTCAAACAAATCAGAGAATCTAGTAGATGGCTGGGTGTCGGCTGAGAACCATGGGCACATCTCGCAGCGCTAAGTTCACCTTTTATCGAATTCTTGCCTAGAAGGCAGCTGGCCAAAAATAGTGGGAATGAGGCTGAGCTCCAAATGTGTTGGTTGTGTGAAATATCGCAATCTCACCCGTGCCGGGCCTGCAGCTCCAAAAAAGTTGGAGCTATCTTATTGGACCTACCTCTCGCACGAGGTTACATTGAACTGCAAGCTTCGCCACAACCGGAGCCGCTCGTACCATATCACCAACCATCTCCATTCTCAAAGCAATTCACGAAACGCATTTAACCGCCGTAATGTCTCCACCTTGTTTCATCTTATTATGGTCGTTAGAGGCGCTTGCTTATGCCAAAGTCTAGCATGTCCAGCGAGCATCCCAGTTGAACATTTCTTCTCTTTTTGTCTCCTCCAAGACGCAGAAGAGCCCAGCATTGTATCCGGCGAAAACTATCACCAATGATTTCTGGCATCTCGAACCTCCTATTCTCTTCCCGAACAACAGCGTCCAACATAGCACGGGACGACGAAGTTAGGCGCGGCACGCCAATTGTTCATGAAGAAATGTCTGCCGACAGCTCCACAGAGGCTCAGAAAATGCAAGCTTTGGAAGCCGACTGTCGCAAGGTGGCAGAGATAGTCGCCAACATACCCGCCACAATGAAGCAATTGCTCGCTGTCGGGTCCAATGCCAAGGTCAGTAATCTTATCGCGTCGTATCAATGCCAAGGATCTGACTCCCACAGCCCTCTCATTGCGATGTTACAGAGACGTGCCGCAGCAATTTCCAAATCGAAGTTCGTGCGTTGCAATCTCAGCTCCAGGAAGCTCAAGAGAACGTCCACAAAAAGGACTCACACATTCGAGACCTTCAGCGACAGCTGCAACTTGCCAATCGTGAAATCCAGCGATCTCAGGAGAATACGCAGAAACTCCGGGATGTTGTCCTTGGAGACGCTGGAACACCGCAGATCAGCGACCAAGAGGTTATCAACACTTTTGCCAATATTCGACAGCGAATCCAATCTCTTGTTCAAAGAAGAACATTTGCGTTTGAGCAAAAAGCTCTTTCATCACCACCGGACTTGTCTCCAGAGTGGAAAGCATTCTACCGCGATATCAGCAATTGCTCTCGAAAAGATCGCGTGCTTCACACTCGAGCCACAATATTTGAGTTCTTGAATGACAACATTCTCGACAACCTATACTTTGGCACCGACGGAATAGACTACATATCCAGAGCTGACGATCGAAATATTGGTTCTCTTGAGCAACATCTGTGCCGTTTTGAGAAGTCGCTCACATATCATCAAGGTAAGCCATTGCAGCCCTCACTGAAGCTACGTCCCTCTACATAATCTCACGAAAAGCAGTTCCCGACAATGTCGTAGCGGATTGGAGAATTACAACACTGAAAGCCATAGAGGCTGCGCACCTGCACGATGGATGTGGGAGGCTATTAGCAAAGGAAATGCTTCGCAACCTTAAGCCTCTAATGGCCAACACAGCTCAGCCCGAGGACAGACAGAGACTGAACGAAGCAATTTACGAACTGTGCGGTGAAGCTTGTAAGTTGCGCTTGCTTATGCGCAGATCACGGGAGGGCTATCGTTGCCTAGTCGTGCCTCCGGATACGGACCTAAGAGCCAATGAATCCATCGCTGAGGTCATGGCGGTGGAGAATGGAAAGAGTGAACCGGCGGACCTCATTGCTTACACCTTATTTGGCGCATTATTAAAGCACCCCGAGTATCGTGGAGAGGAGCAAGTGATACTGGAAAAGGCTCACGTTGTTATGCGTGCAAGATGAGGGGGCTCTTTTAAGCAGTGTTTTTCTGATATTCTAGTAGCCAAGTCCAAGCTATGCAATCGATCTGCAATCATGTTGTCAAGGCCCCGTGACATTCCATCATGGCTTCCGAGACAAGTGGCCTTAAGGGAATTAGCTGTTTATTAGCTAGTGAACCCTGTGGTGGCACCGCAAGGTGAGTCTCTAATGATAATCTGCTAGCAAAGTCGCCCAAACCATTAATGACTTGCTCATCGTGTCCTCCACTATTCCAGCCCCGATGAAGAATTAAAAGAGGAATCCAGCCCAATGTATGTTTTAGAAGGTGTCCTACTCTTGCTCGACGGCCCCAGCTACCGGCTCTCGACACGCCAAAACTTCCATCCCTCCCGCTCGCCTCCGTCGCCGTGGACGCCGACCAAGCGCTCGACACCCCTGGTGCCCTCGGCATTGAGAAACTTTTCCAAGTCAATCTCCATGCCGCCTTCTTCGTCCTCTTCCGTGCCGTTCTTGAGGACGGCGGGCCAGAGGACACCGACGCCGTCGCCGCCGAGAGTGGTCTCGAATGTTTGGTAATTTTCGTCTTCAAGCTGCTGGTCGAGCTTTTTCAGCTTCTGCTCGGGCACGTTGGGTCGCATAAGAGTGATGGAGCAGCCACCACCGCCAGCGCCGGTGAGCTTTGTCCATCCGATGCCCTCATGGTCCACCAGCTCACGTATCCTCTCCAGCCGGGGATGAGATACGCCAAGAGATACTAGTAAGCCATGGTTGATGGTCATGAGCTCGCCGACTTTTCTCAAGCTCTCCTCCTCCTCGTCATCGAAGTCATCATGGGCAATCACCTCGTTGGCAGCCCCGGTGACCTTGTCCATCGCATCCAGTATGGACTCGACGAGCTTTGGGTGAGTCTTCTTGAGCTTAGCAACCTTTTCAACCTCGTGTAGCGTAGACTTGGATTGCTTCGTATCCACCAGCAAAAGTGGCAGTTCGGGAAAATCCCATAGAGGGCGAACTGAAGGCGGCTTTGAATAGTCTGTCCTCTGAAATACGACAGCCTTGCCCTGGGTCGCAACGGTGTTGTCCACGCCTGACGGGTTCCCGTGAATGCACATCTCCGAAACAAAAGCCCATCGATTGATGCGCTCGAGCTGGATGCGAGCCTCCTCTGGGGGCTGATCAGGGTGCGGCCCCGAGAGCGTTCGGAGCTGGATCAGCAGGGCTGATGACAGGCAAACCGATATACTCGCACTGCTCCCCAGACCTGCGCTAATTGGTATGGTAGATCGAAGGGTGTACAGGCACCCCGGAAAAGACGGCGACCCGAGGGAGAGGAAGAGATAGAGAAAGGCCGAGGCCGAGTTGCGGTGCACTTTGCGGATCTCCTCGGGCCGTTCAGGGGACACGGCTGCTATGTGTGGCTGGAGTGCCTCTACGAGCTCTGGGTCGAGCTCGGTGACGAGGGAGTAGTACGATTTCTTCTTCTCAGGCTGCTGGAAGACATCCCAAGGCAAGTCATCGATATTCCAAGTGTGTACGAGGTCGATGTCGGGGAAGCGGAGGGCGACAGTCCGCTTCGACTTGGAGAGCGTGGTAACGTGGAGGTAGGAGCGTAGCGAAATCGCAGCGGCAATGGCAGCCTATGACTCGTCATGATCCAATAGTTAGCGAGCCATCGACGGCGGGATCCAGGCTTGAGGGAGGGAGTGAGGTGCTCACCTTGCCGTGGACGACAGAGTGTTCGCCAAAGACAATGACTTTGCCAGGTGCCGACACCATGAAGGCGGGCGCCATGGGGCTCGACTGCTTGCGGTCCAGCTTGACCCTGTGTGAGAGAGGGCCATCTCCATTCACATGGCCCGAGCCATTACTTGGGCCACGGGCGGCCTCGGCGCCGCCATTAAGCATCTCGTCTCGCACCGGCATCGACGATTGCGCGGGCGCTGTGGTCCTGTCGCGTCACGTGCCGACCTCGCTGCGGACTCAGCTTCAACTAGTAGGCGTTGGCAGTCACCCGTCGCCGTGCGTTTCGCGTTCGTCGTTTCCGTTAAGGTCGTGGTCGCCGCGGTCGTTCGATGATCAGAAAGGTGGGAGGGATGGTGATAAATGGGGGAACCTTGGGGGGGCCAGGGGCCTTGCAGGGGTGGTGGCACAGTCGCTCGGGCAATCGGGGATCCTCCCGAGTCCCAGGCCAGCCAGGCCACAAAAAAGTTTCCCCCGCACTCCAACGAGCCACTGTCCTTCGCAAGTACCTCAGTGGCTTGTCTCGGGAGTCGGAGTAATGGCAGAGGCAGGGCGAGATCCTGGCAGAATTGATTTGCTTGCGCCAGTCGGTGCGTGTCTTCCGAGCCGGCCTCTAAGTTAGGCCACGTAACGAGGCAGTGTAAGTCATCACGGGGCAGGGTTTGTAATGGTGGGCTTCCAATTGGGGGAAGACAGTGGAGGGGACAGGCGTCACGATAGTGCGAGAGCTACTGTTCGGACAGTATTGACGTACTCATATCTACAGTATAGCAATCTTCACTTGAATAGTAAGGTATACACTCGGCCAGCTGGCTGACTGGATGCTCACTTGATCAGTAGGTTGTCTTTTGCTCCGTAATTACCCCTCGAAGTCCTCGCAGATGTCACCGGCTCGATCCTCCTGCAGCTGGCTCAATTCCCACGGACTCAGCGGGAGCGCTAGTGGCGGCCGTGCTTCTGCTGCATCGCTAGAACCCGCCTGTCATGCAGCGATGGTCTTGGCCTCGACTTTCCGAGCTGTTCCTGCAGGTGATCGTCCCCTTTGGTTGGTAGGTTGCTGTCTCATTGACCGTTACGTGGCATCGTGGCAATCGTTGGCCAGCAGCACAACGATGGCACCACAGATGCACGCGACTCGATGCAAACTTCAGCCAGCCAGCCAATTCCCAAAATGCAAGCGAAAAGAAAGTGACGGCATGGCGGGAAGCACATATCCGAGGACAAGGTAGCCGCGTCGGGTCAACCGGGAACCCGATGTGACCCTCGAAACCATTCTCTGGGCGCGTGGCTTTGCTGAGCTTGCTCAGCCATGCAGTGTGATCATTCTGCAGCGCGCTCAGCTCGTCAGGGTCCCATTGCCCGGCTGCATCGAGGAGGTCGGCTACAAAATTGCGTTGCAGTGGATCGGTGCTCAGCTCTCGTCTTCTTTGCCTGCTTATGAGGCGTTTCGTGCTTCCGGCTGCCCTTCAAGCGAACGGAAGAAGCTCTGGGCTGCAGGTTTAAATGGAATCGTACAGAGACAACATGGTGTCCGTTCTACAAGCATCTCTTCGTTGTGGTTCTTACTCGTAGCTGCTCACTGTAGGCTGGGAGCTGGCAAATGCTTCGTCTGACTAGGTATGCCTACCACAGCTTCTCTGAGGAGCTTGCAATAGGAAGCCCAACTCTATACGCACACTACAGCCCCGCAACTGACCCCTAACAAGTTTGGAGTCTTGTAAATCCGCGTGCCCGATGTGATGCCTAATTCGGCGATGCTCTCTCAGAGGCCCCGCGAGCACGGGCCAGGTCCTCGGCTGCGACGTCATTCAAACGCTGCCTGTCCGCCAGGCACGATTCAGTAGACAAAACACCCCCTAGCCGGCTGCACGACGCTTCCCAGACCTTCGCTGGTAGCCATGTCCTGCGATCACTTTTACGCCACGGAGCTCTCACGAAATGCCAGTCACCGAATTCGCCTCCATCAAGCTGCGGGGCGGCCACGATGACCTCGAATTCCTCGAGACTCTCATGGAATGCCAGGAGCTTCAGGACGAGTGGACAAAACAGAACCAGCCGCACAACCTAGAGCCCAGTCTCAACCTCAGCAGCATGTACATTGAGCAATCCGACCCGCCGACCCTGCTCATCACGGCACCTTGGGACTCCCCCGAGGCTCACCACGAATGGATCCAGTGCCACGAAAATCAGGAATGCAACGGGAAGCTGTCCGAGTACATCGCACCGGGCTGCGACTCTGTTTTACTATTCCACATGGATCCGGCGGGCGAGCAATCCGAAATGCGAACGGCTTTCGCGCCCAAGGGTTCCTTCAGCGTCTGCCGCATCACAGTCAACGCCGCCCAGAAAGAGTCGCTGCAAAACGAGTATCAAAAGTTGGAGCGGAACTTGCTCAGCAAAGATGGGCACAAGGTATGGGCCGGGTGGAGGATCGAAACGTCTGGCGACGCCGAGGATTTGGTTGTTTTCTGGAGCGACGACGTGCCAGATGAGCAATTGCACGGTCTGATGAGCTTCTCGGACAAAAGAAACCATAGTCGCTTCAAGCATGTGGTATAGGCAGGTAGCACGGCCTATGGCCAACCAGCAGGCGGAGTGGTTCCCTAGGATGGGGCAATAGATTGGTGTGCGTCGAATCGTTCTTTTCAACTCTATGCGAGCGCGCGTTCTGAGCACATGAAATGCAAGGTATCCCGAGACGCCTATTCGTGCATAGTTCCCCCAAACGCTTCAGCCGCGTCCTCCGCTATTCACCGCCTCATTATCGCCCTTAGTTCTTCTTGGAGACGTCGGTGATCTGCAGGTCTGCGATTGACTGTCAGCAACTTGATGCTCCGTACCGCCGCCGGCGCGACGCAGGCTCAAGAAGGGAGAGCGGGTCGGCGCATACTGGGAGGAAGGCTCTGCTTGAGCTTCTCGGCCTTGTCAGTGTCCTTGAGGACAAGGGTGTACAGGTGCTTCTGGCACCTGACCTTGAACTTGACGTTGTTGGCCTTCTTGTTCTTCTTGATCCGCGCGGCTGCACAATCGGTCAGCATCATCGACTCTGGTTCGGCGTCCTTCGATCGTCGGACTCGGGTGCTCGGCGTCAAAACCTACAGGAAGCGTCCTTCCGACGGCAGATCTCGATGAACTAAAGAATGTTAGCGTTCTGGCGATAGGTCATCAACACGACATAAATTGCGTACCTTCTTGATATCGGCGACCTCTCTAGGCATTTTGGCGGTTGATTCAGTAGATCTGATGAATCGGGTCTTGTCAGAGAGCGAGTAGCGATTTGGATGGATTTCGCAGGAAATTATTTTTGTGCGCAGCTTTTCGCGGGGCGTGGTGCACGGGCCACATTTGTGGCTGGTGAGCCAACGGTCAAGCCACCCGGCTTTGGGTCAAGAGGCGCCGCGTCAGAGCGTGATGTGGCGAGTCGCAAGGCATCAAGGATTGAACACCTTTCCTTGAATTTGTACAAGAGTGCGGCCGAAGTTACACGAAGCATCATCTGTATACTCCGTTAGACCATCTACACTATCGACGGCTCTTTCAGTCCTGATTTGCAGTCTTCACTGCGATACTCACTTTGCATTCATCGTCCATTCCTACCCTGTAGCAAGATGCCGACGCCTTTGGATAATGCGATGAAGTCCAAGGTGAGCGAGGAGTTCCGAGAATGGGCACCCAGCTCATTTTACACATTTCCAGGTTGGAGTGACTAATTTTCTAAGCAGAATCTGGTGTTGGGTGAGCACTTCAAGTACGGCAATCATGTGTTGCGACTGACAACGATGAAGCATTCGGTGGAGCCGTAGTAGCCGCTGCCGCCTGGACAATCTGGGGAAGCGATATTTTCCCAGCGGAGCCAGACCCCAAGGGCGATCCAGAAACATGGACGAAGGAAGAGATGAGGAGATGGCTGTCGGCGGTAAGTAGCACGGCATGCCGCGGATCAAAATCGAGAATATTTGAGACTGAAGACTGACACCCATTATAGAGGAATCTATTTCCGCAAGACAGCGACACGAGAGAGGACCTACTGGCCCGTGTGTTGGCAAATATGAGGGCGCCGCGGAAGTGATTACAGTAGTGTGCCATAGGAATATGAATTTGTTTGAACCTTCGCATGGAGCTTCACACGACTTCATATGCATAGCAGCTGTCATTATGCTCAGGCCAACTCAGCTTTCCAGCTTCGAGTCACGATGACCGGCCCCACACCCGATATGGCGCTGGCAACAAGACTTGGGTCCCCTTGGGTCCCTCAACTCGAGTCATGGCAACAATGTGCATACATAAGCTCAGAAACCCCCATTCAATCCTTAGCATTGATTCGTACATTTTCTGGTGTTCCCGACGCCCCAGGTCCCCACCTGGTGAGGGGCGGAGTACTAGAGGATATAAGCCACAATAAGTCCCCCGAACTTCAAGCTCGAGTGACGCAGCGGTTAGCGTGCGAGATTGCAGATCTTGAAGTCACCGGTTCGAATCCGGTCTCGAGCTTACTTTTTGCCCTTTTTGCGTACGACTGTACTGTTGACGATGGCAAAAAAGACATTCCTTTTTGCGCGTGAAGTATTCTGAGTGGAAGATGGGCCTGCCTGCTGCGGAAACGGCGACGTGCACTCGTGGCGTTGGCCGTAGTCTTTGTTGCACACTTTCTACTCGCGAGCCAACCTTCCTCTCTTCGAGCGATTGCGCATTCATTGAGCAAAACGAAATGATTCCTGTTTGTTGTTTGCATTCAATGCCTGTGCTTTTAATGTTGACTATGCGAACAGCACTGACAAAGGCGCATGATTGCACAGGCTGGACTATTGTCAAAGCTTCAGTATATTTACACAAGGTACCCATACATTCTACCAAACGACACATCTCGGCGCACACTCCTGCTTGAATGCTATGTGCTTGCTTCTGACCCTTTCCCTTTTCAATCTCGTTCCGAACCTTTAAATTCATCCTACGTGCTAGGGTTTGGAGTGACGGATGAGTAGGATGCTTGACCCCAACCTCGCCGACTAATCAGAAGCACCCCAGCAGGCATCTCGCACGTGCCCGCGGAGGGCGGGCCATCTGCGACATCGATCGACGCCGCACCGCAGTCATCGCCCTCAATCATCCCGGAGGTGCCTGTCGCGCAACGTCTGACGACAGCCTTCGAGACGATGAATCGCTCGATTGACACCGCCTCGGATTGTCATTAACACTGCCGGGGCCTCGTCTGCCCATGCCGACAACGTTATCCGAGCTGGTGCTCGCAGCCTAAACCACAATGGCCTTCCTGGAGGACCCGCGACTGCGCCAGCGATGGAACCAGATCGCGCACGACGCCGAGGCCGTTACGGAAAACGCAGCCGCAGGGATCTGGTCCTTTCAGCACAACTATATCAATCCATGCTTTGGATTCCTGGTCGACTCGGTCGACCGATGCACTACCGTCTGTCTTGGCGACCAGGAGGATCGCCTGCGCCGCCGACGCGAACGCGAACGCACGGAGTATAGCTTCGACTTCTACGATGACTGGCATGACGAGGAGCAGAGCGGCGGCCTGCTGGGGAGCTGGGGTGGCGAGGACTGGGATCGGCTGCTGGCGGGCACCGGGAGCCAACGGAAGCTCGCTGGCGGCGAGACGACCGAGCAGCCGCGCCGGAAGAGAGGCATGAGCTACGGTACACGCGGAAGCCGGCGCAAGACGAACGAGAACGACCCCACAATCATCCCCAGCACGCAGCCCATCGGCTTTCTGAGCAAGCTGCCGTGGAAGGTGGGCGGCACGCTCCGGTACAAACCCAGCGCTGCGGACCTGCAGGAACACCCTGGGAAGCACGGCAATGCTGAGTCGGAGCCGCTGTTGGGATCTGACGAGGGCTCAGACCACAGGGAACCGCGCATGCCGCGAAAGCGCAGCGGGACGACGGGCTCGGGCGATACGTCGGACTCGTATCGGTCGCGCGGTGACCTCTTCCCCAGCGACGGCGAAGGCGAGGAGGACGCGGTGCCGCTCGACGACGACGTGACCTACGACATGATTCGAAAGGATGACCGCAGCAGCGGCAAGGCAAGGAGTAGAAGTAGCAAGGGGAAGCGGCCCGCAGGCTTGTTCTCTGCTTCTCGGACCGTCTCGCGGTCAACGCTCGGCTCGACAATGTCAACAGAATCGCGCCAATTTGAACGCGACCCGCAGTCGCTGCCCCCTTCGCCCGATGTCGAAAATGTCCCGTCGCTAGAAGATCTCGAGGCAGAAGAAGAACAGCTCCGACGGAAAGAAGACGAGGACCTGGCGCTAAAACGGGAGGCGGCCACGCAGCTGGCAGTGGAGAGGGGGCTCACGACGGAAGCCACTGAGCTTCAGGCGGTCACCGAGCCGAAGTCAGAGCTTGCCGGGAACACGGTTCACGAGCCTGAGCAGGCGGTGCACGACGACGAGCCGGAAGCTCCCGCCGAAGACACCAGGCACCAGCCTGATAGTCGTTCGGGTCAGGACTTGAAACGGCCGGACGGTGGCTCGTCATCGCTTGGGCAGAAGACTTTCCACGCAGCGCGACTGCCCCACTTTGGATGAGACTTTAATAGGGGCTATTCAGACCTGCTTTCGATGTTGTATTATTGGCTTCGGCAAACGCATTCACGGGCTCACGATGGACTGACGGTATTTTTATGAGCATGGACCGCACAGTATTAGCAGGCGCAATAGGAGGCGGCAAGCAAGAGCGCATCCATCAGAGGATGAAATTCAAGAGAGAAGGCTAGCTGCAAGGCAAACGCGCAGTCAATTTTGGCTGTCAATGCGTGTTCAAATCTTCTAGATCCGCAACTCTTATCGAGCGACGGGAGTTATGCCTAACTTGCAGCGAAGAAAGAGCAAAAGCTCTGGATGAGCCACTGCCACCACACCGGCTTGCGCTCTCGACGCGGCTGCCCATATTCAGCTGTATACCTAGGTACTCTGGCTGAATGACCTTCACGCTGTCTTATGGCTGATGATCGTGGCGCTTATGCACGGCGTCCTGTGCAGTGACGGGGCTGGTGACTTAAGCTTAGGTCGTTCGGCTAGGCGCCTCGGGGCGTGCCTCGGCACCGCACCCCGCAAAATGGGCTTCCCCGCGGACGTGGGTGGCCCGGCTATTGTGGTTCTGTGAAAGTCGGATCGATGTGTCTGTCCGCTTTGCCCGTTCGACGCATGGCCGCAAAACATCAAAACCTCACGAATGGGCGCAATTTCCAGCATTTCCAGCATCGTACCTTGACTTTGTTTCTCGTCTGATTACATTTCCCGTTGCTGTTTGATTGTACGAGACCCTAGGCTTGAACCGCGCGCTCAGACACTAATCGCATGTGATGACAGCCGAACCTTGATTGTTTGACGATTAAACTCACTCACAATGCCGCCTTCCGGTCCCATAACGACGCCCCTTACGACCCTGCTGGGCATCCAGCACCCCGTGGTGCTCGCCGGTATGGCGCGCACCTCTGGCGGTGCGCTCGCCGCGGCCGTGTCCAACGCAGGCGGCCTTGGTGTCATTGGAGGCTTTCAATACACGCCGGACCAGCTGCGCGAGATCGTCGCCGAGCTCAAGGCGAACCTCGCGAGGCCCGACCTGCCCTTCGGCGTCGACCTCGCGCTGCCGCAGATCGGCGGCAGCGCGCGCAAGACGAATCACGACTACACTGGCGGCAAGCTTGAGGAGCTCATCGACATCACCATCGAGAGCGGCGCCAAGCTGTTTGTGAGCGCCATCGGCGTGCCGCCCAAGCACATCATCGAGAAGCTCCACAAGCACGGCATCTTGATCATGAACATGGTCGGCCACCCAAAGCACGCCGTCAAGGCGCTCGACCTGGGCGTCGACCTGGTGTGCGCGCAGGGCACCGAGGGCGGCGGCCACACGGGCGACGTCTGCAACTCGGTGCTCATCCCCGCCGTCGTCGACGTCGCTCGGCGGTACAAGCCGGCGATGCTCAAGGGCGCGACGGCGCAGGTGCTCGCGGCGGGTGGCATCTGCAACGGACGCGGCCTGGCCAGCTCGCTGATGCAAGGCGCAACGGGCGTCTGGGTCGGCACGCGCTTCGTGGCCTCGACCGAGGCCAACTGCAGCGAAGAGCACAAGCAGGCTGTCGTCGAGTGCACCTACGACGGCACGGAGCGCACGCTTGTGATCTCAGGCCGGCCCATCCGCATGATGCCCAATGACTACATTAAGAGGTGGCACAAGAAGCCGGAGGAGATCAAGGCACTGTGCGACCGCGGCATCGTGCCCATTGAGCACGACTTCGAAGAAGGAGCCGAGGATATCGACTTACCACACCTCATGGGTCAAGTCGCCGGCTCCATTCAGCGCGTGCAGCCAGCCAGAGAGATTGTCGAAGAGATGGTGAACGAGGCCGTGGACATGCTGAAGCTGGGAGGAGCGTACCTGAGTGGCAAGACGAGCAAGCTGTGATTATAACGGGCGGTTTGGATGGGTAGAAGTCTGTATACTTACGTGAGATAATTTGGACAAGAACACTGAGATGTGAATACCGTCTTCGGAGGCTCCGAGTTGAGACGACGGTTGTCGTCCGGGGACTTTTCCCAACACAACACATAAACCTGCAAGTTTCCCTCGATTTTGTTTTTCAATCGAGGGCGACAACATTGAATACCATTTATTTTCTTTGAAGGACAGGAAAATATTTTATGGTACATTTTTCAAGGGTGAATATGCTGAGAGTTGGCGATGTCTGCGACGGAGGTTTGGCGCCAGCGGCTGCACGGGCGCACGGACCATGCGCATCCCGCCCAAGTGGGGCTGGATTTCTCGACTGAGAACTCGGCGTGGAAGGGACTTTTTTTTTTCTTATCCGCCAGCTTCGCTATCGCTGACCCATCAACCGACGGCCTTTTTTCTCCCGTCGCTTCGACTCGGTTTCTCTCTCTCAGGCCGTGACTGTCATACAAGCCATTGCTGCCGTTCACGATGGGTCTCGCCACCGGCCAGAAGCGCAAGCGCAATGGCGTCGATACCGTTGTTGCCGACTCGGCAGCGGTGACCAAAAAGTCCAAGAAGATCAAGAACCCCCCGCCGGCGGTCGAGCCCGAAGAGGAGGAGGACGAATCTGCCGAGGAGGAAATCGACGGCGCCGACGAGTCTGAGGACGAAGCCGCGCCGGCGGAAGAGGGCTCCGGAGACGAAGGCAGCGACGTCGAAGAAAATGCGGAAGACCTGCCCGTCGATGGCGGTCTCTTGCTGCCACCCACCACAGAGTCGCAAACCTTTGACGAGCTGAAACTCTCGGAGAAGACCATGAAAGCCATCGGCGAGATGGGCTTCACAAAGATGACGAGCATCCAGCGCACCGTTCGTCTCCCACCCCCACGGTCCTTCCCCCGCTTTCCAGCTAACTTCTCTCCCAACAGGCCATTCCTCCGCTGCTCGCTGGCAAGGACGTGCTCGGTGCGGCCAAGACCGGCTCTGGCAAGACGCTCGCCTTCCTGATCCCCGCAATCGAGATACTCAGTGCCCTGCGCTTCAAGCCCAGAAACGGAACCGGCGTCATCGTCGTCTCACCGACTCGAGAGCTCGCCCTGCAGATTTTCGGCGTCGCCCGCGAGCTGATGAAGCACCACTCGCAAACATATGGCATTGTCATCGGTGGCGCGAACCGCAAGGCAGAGGCAGAGAAGCTGTCTAAGGGTGTCAACCTGTTGATCGCAACCCCCGGCCGACTGCTCGACCACCTGCTCAACACCCCCTTCGTCTTCAAGAACCTCAAGTCTCTTGTCATTGACGAGGCCGACCGCATTTTGGAGGTTGGTTTCGAGGACGAGATTCGACAGATTGTCAAGGTCCTCTCAAATGATGACCGTCAGACAATGCTCTTCTCTGCCACGCAGACGACCAAAGTTGGTATGTGGTTGCGACTTCGCCCCAACTGGCATGGGTTACTGACGATGGCTTCTGTGCAGAGGATCTTGCGAGAATTTCTTTGCGACCCGGCCCCCTCTACATAAACGTCGACGAGGAGAAGCAGTACAGCACCGTCGAGGGCCTGGAGCAGGGCTACATTGTCGTCGACGCTGACAAGCGCTTCATCCTTCTTTACTCGTTCCTGCGGAGGATGCTGGAAAAGAAGAAGAAGGTGATTGTGTTTTTCAGCAGCTGCAACTCGGTCAAGTACTACGCCGAGCTCCTCAACTACATCGACTGCCCCGTTCTGGACCTTCACGGCAAGCAAAAGCAGCAGAAGCGGACCAGCACCTTTTTTGAATTCAGCAATGCGAAGCAGGGCACCCTGATTTGCACGGACGTTGCCGCCCGTGGTTTGGATGTGAGCAGCAGCTGCGCCGACTGACTGAAGAGGAGAATGCTGACACGTCCCAGATTCCCGCCGTTGACTTTATCGTCCAATTCGACCCCCCCGACAACACGCGCGACTACATCCACCGCGTGGGCCGAACAGCCAGAGGCGCCGACGCCAAGGGACGCAGCTTGCTGTTCCTTCAGCCCAACGAGGTCGGGTTCCTGTCGCACCTCAAGACGGCTCGCGTGCCCGTCGTGGAATTCGAGTTCCCGACGAACAAGATCAAGAATGTGCAGTCGCAGCTCGAGAGGCTGATCGGAAAGAACTACTACCTGCAACAGAGCGCCAAGGAGGCCTTCAAGTCGTACCTCCACGCTTACGCCAGCCACAGCCTGCGATCCATCTACGACGTACATAAGCTGGATCTGGCCAAGGTTGCCAAGAGCTTCGGCTTCACGACGCCGCCTCGCGTTGATATTAGCTTGGGACAGTCGATGAGCCGAGACAGGGTGCAAGGCAGGAGACAGTACGGCAGCCAGCCACGACAGGGCAGCACGAGGGGACGGGGACGGGGTAGAAGCTAGAGAAGCTGAGCGGGTTGGATGATTGGTGTAGAGAGCAAAGGCGTCTCAATTGAAATCATGGGCATGGCTACCGCTTCGAGGAATGGGTAGATACCTGGGGTGGTCCTTTTAGACTCGTCGATAAATGACAGGACCTTTGGGAGTTGCGAGGTTCTTGAAGCACTTGTAATTGAACAGCAAAAGTATACACGGGCGACACGGTACTGGATTTCAATTTAAAATCCGTCTCATTCTGAATTTGTCTTTGCAACAAGAAAGGCGTCAAGTTTGCCAAGTGTTGGTGTTGAGATGGTGAGGCTTGGTTGGTTGCGGACTCCCGTTGCGGAGCCCTCGGGACGGCGCGTCAGCTCATCTCGGCAGGCTCATTTTGAGAGTCAATCTGACAACGCCGGGCACGGGAAAGGCAGTCTTGTCGGTCCTGTGAACTATTCTCATGGAATTTCAATTTAGCGACTCATTTTCTCTCATAGACCCTTTGTTCTCATAGATCTGCATCAGCGTGCCCGGACACGGTCGCGACGCCAGTAGGGCCTATCGCGGCTTCAGCTCATCAACGCATCATGGAAGCCCACGACGCGGCCGTCGCTTCCATCGCCGCGCAAGTCAAGACCTTTTATGAGCGCCAGAAGCCCTTTCGGATCTACCATGGCGCGACCAACAGCACGCGCCGCTCGTCGCGCCGCCCGGACAACACGATAGACACGGGCGGGCTCAGCCACGTCCTGTCCATCGACGAGGCAGCGCAGACGGCCGTCGTGGAGCCTAACGTGCCCATGGACGCGCTCGTCGCCGCGACGCTGCGCCGCGGGCTCGTGCCGCCCATCGTCATGGAGCTGCCGGGCATCACCGTCGGCGGCGGCTTCTCGGGGACCTCGGGCGAGAGCAGCTCGTTCCGCTACGGCGCCTTCGACGCCACCGTCGAGCGCATCGAGGTCGTGCTGCCGGACGGGACGGTGGCGCACGCGTCGAGGACCGAGAAGCCGGACCTGTTCTGGGGCGCGGCGTCGGCGTTTGGCACGCTCGGCGTCGTGACGCTGCTCGAGGTGCGGCTGCGGCCGGCGACAAAGTACGTCCAGCTCACGTACTTGCTGGCCGAGAGCGCGGAGGGGGCCATGGCGCGGATGCGAGAGGAGTGCGGCAAGGAGGAAAACGACTACATCGACGGCATCGTCTTCTCCATGGACTCGACCGTCATCTGTGTCGGCAAACTCTCCGACGAAGCGCATCCGGGAACCTCGCCGCGTCGCTTCACTCGCCGTCGCGACCCCTGGTTCTATATTCGCGCCGGCAAAGTCCTCAAGAAGCTCAAGAAACACCCCGAGATGACCGTGACGGACACGATACCCCTCGAGGACTACCTCTTCCGGTACGACCGCGGCGGCTTTTGGGTCGGACGGTACGCCTTCAAGTACTTCATCACGCCCTTCAACCGCGTTACGCGCGCGTTGCTGGACCCCTTCATGCGCGCGCGCGTTATGTACCGCGCGACGCACAAGAGCGGCCTCGCCGACTACTACATGGTGCAGGACGTCGGCGTGCCGCCCGAGCGCGCGGCCGAGTTCCAGGCCTGGCTGCACGCCGAGCTGGGCATCTACCCGCTGTGGCTATGCCCGCTGCGCGTGCGCCGCGACGGCCCCGACGCCGCCCACGGCCTGCACTCGGAGTTTGCGGACCCGGCCACGCCCGCTGAGCTCATGAACTTTGGCGTCTGGGGGCCCGTCAGGGGGTCGACGCGGCGGGAGGTGGTGGCGCGCAACCGCGCGCTCGAGCACAAGGTCCAGGAGCTCGGGGGCAAGAAGTGGCTGTACGCGCACGCGTACTACACCGAGGAGGAGTTCTGGGCGCACTACGACCGGCGCTCGTACGACGAGCTGCGCGTGCGCTACAAGGCGGGCTACCTCCCCACCGTGTACGACAAGGTCAAGGTCGACGTGGACGCCGAGGAGGCGGCCGTGAACGCGACGTGGAAGAGCAAAGCGAAAGCCAGGATCAAGGGCGTCTGGCCGCTGAGGGGGCTGTACGGCTTCGTGGGAGCGTTGGTCGGCGCCGAGTATCTGCTGCAGAAGAAGGAGAAGAAGAAGGATGGGAGCACGAAGAGCGACAGTGGAGAAGCGTCGTCGGAGGAGACGAAGGCGTAGGCGTGACTGCGCGTGACTGCAACAGGGTTTCCTTTCTTTTTCCTAGCGAGAGTACAGACGGCATAATACAGACTAGCAGAAGATGGAACATGCCCAAGCGCCAAAAACTCCGATAACTTGTGCTTTCGAACTATGAGACTTTCTTGGAGATGTCACACCCTACTCGGCCCGGAAGGCGCCAAATTCGGACTTCTTCCTGCCGCTCAGCGTGCTCAGCGAGGTCGACTCCTTGTCCTCCATACGCTTGGCGAGGTTGACGCCGCGGCCCTCCTCCCGGACGGGCGGCAGCTTGTTGGGCGCGGCCAGCTTGGCTTCCGCGCTGCTGTCGGGCTTGATGAGCGGCGCGCCCTTGGGTGGCGGCCGCGTGAGGTAGGCGTACATGGCGACGGCGAGGAGGGCGCCTCCGCCGATGACGGCCCTGGCGGTCAGTCAGTAAGCGAGCCCGAACAATCAAGTCAGGACGAGGGGAACACGCACCAGTTTCGCTTGGGGGGCTCCGGGTCGCCTGGCTGTCTGGGCGGCAGCTCCTTCGACTCGCCCGGCCCGCCGATGTCCTCGCTCTGCCGGCGGACCTGCTGCGCTGCGGCGCGGAGCCGGAGTGGGGCGCCGCGGGCGGCGGGCCGGACGGCGCTGCGGAGCATGCCGCTCGAGGCTCTGGGGATGGCCATGGTGATTCTATGCTCTGAGTTTGGATGGCAGTCGATTCGATTGCAAAAGTGGTTTGAGGCGAAGTGCAGTGAGAATTTGTGAAGGATGTCGTCAGGAGGCTCGGCTGCTTTGTAGGCCTGGCCCTATCTCGATGACTTGCACGCACCGGGGGTGTATGATGTGGCGATGACGCTGGGTTGCGCCACGGCGGTCGTCAAAGGTGAACACCCCCGCACCCACGTCTGGAAAGACTCCAGAAGGGTGGCTGGATGCCCGGCAGGTTGCTGGTTTGTGGGCCAGCTGGATGGAGACATGGCTGCGGTCGGGTTTCAGTACGCCATGCCTGTTAGCAGCGAGGTTTTGCCAGGCGTATAAGGAGAACGGAGGGCTTTCGGGATCAGAGACTACAATTCTTCCCGCTTAACTTCGACTGTTAATGGAAGCTGTCTTCGCTTTGACTGCGGTGCAAAGGAGTGGCGTAATGCTTGCTTGCCGAGCAACGCCGTCTCCGTTATGTTCAGGCGTTATGCTTCCGCACTTATAAAAACCCCAACAACCCCTTGAATAGAACTCACAAGAAGTCGACGACTACACGTTCAAATAGCTGCAGCGAATATTGTACTGCTTGAGGCAACTTCCCATTTCAGGACTTCCTTCGATTACCGAATCAAGTGTCAACGCATCTCTCCTCGACACCATGGGCCAGCCCACGACGAAACCAACCCCCTCCCCTCCCGCCGTCACTTCGAGGGCCATCGCCATTCTTTCCGTCATCAAACTCACCGTTGGCGCGATGTGCCTCGTCTCGCCGGAGCTCGCCAACCGGCTCTTCCTCTTGAACCTCACCCCGCAAGCTGCTGTGGTGACGCGCTTCTACGGCTCGAGCCACATGGCGCTCGGCGCAATCACTTGGGACGTCAACCGCAGGGGCAACGCGGACCTGCGCCGCGTCGTGGCCGTCAATATCCTCGCGGATGTGATGGACGCGGTGAGTTCTAGCGTGGCATTCGCGGCGGGCATGTACGGCATGGAAGCATACGCCGGTATGGTTGGCGGTGCTGTTGCTGCGGCTTTGTTGGGTCTGGTGGGGTTTAGGGGCCTTTAAAGTCTTCGTGTGGATTTATTTGTGCTGATCGTTTCTGATTGCTGTACAATGATATGCTAACAAAGATGTAAATGAGGATATTGATTGCCTTTATCTGTTTCGTGCGTGGTTCGCCTATATCATCCTTTCACTGGTTATGATATATTTCGAGGTCATGAGGCAGGCAAGCGGTCGACAAAAATCGGCGAACCCCAAAATGGCCCCCACACCCAAGAACGCTACCATTAACCTTCCTCCTCAAGTGAAGGCTATTACTTTAACAATTCACAGCGTAGCGATATCGTCTTCAATCAATATGCCGTTTCTTTTCAAAAATGCACAGATGGCTAAATATTTATAATTATTAGAAAAGTTTTTTGAAGACGTTCTACTTAGGGCTCTACTGCATTTACGCGCCCAGGGAGCATTTTGGGGTTCGCCTTTTTTGGTCAACCGCTTGGCAGGTTATGATTACTACACGTTTTCACTTTGCTTGTCAATGCTTTGATAGAAGCAAGTCCCGCTCCTAGTCCGGTGAGGGTGTTGACCGACCGCAGCCGGCAGATTTACAAGAAAAGTGCATGACACGTCATGGCGCAAAGACGGAGTGACTTTGAAGCTGTGGAGAGGATCAGGCTGGGCTGCGACGGCTCATTGTCACGACCCTTCGCCAGCAGCCCGCAATCACCGAAATCAGCAATCCCAAGAACACATACCGCTTGAGTACTCCGCAAACAGCCCACAGCAAGCAGGCAACCGGTCGAAAGTCGAATGCTTGCAAGGGGCATTCTGCACCAGAGCGGAGCAAGGCCAACAAAGCACGGCAACCCAACAAGAGTGGGAATGCCCAAGAGGCGAGAGACGGTGAAGCTTGGTCGGCTCAGATTGATTGGATTGCAGAACCAACAAGCACTCCATAAACTCTGCAAAGGGTCCGCAGTCCACCGGTCGGACATGGCCCAGTCGCGCCTGTGGAGCCCGCGATCCTGGTTAACCTCACCGCCGCCGACCGAGGCACCAGCGCACCCCGGTCAACAGCATCGTGAACGGGTCCTGTCAAGGGCGGGCCTGATGGAAATGAGCAGCGGCAACATTCATAACCCTTCTGCTGCCGGGTGAGATGGCGCCCGTCTCCTCCCTCCTCCTCATCACTCTCCCATCGTGAGATTGGGGGGAGGCGAGGATGGACTCCAAATTGCGCCTCATGGCGCTCGTGGTGGTGGCAGCGGCGGCGAGCTTTGCGGCCGCCGGGCCTACCACGAGCGTCACCAGGGTTTTCTGTGCAGAGAGAGTGCTACAGCAACCGGTACACGCATCCGTCGTCAGGGCTGATGCCACGGCGACCGAATACTCTGTGCAGTGCTACGTTGACGAGGACGGCTTCTCGGCGCCCTGCGGGCACACATGGAATGATACGATGATCCTGACGCTCGGCCCGTCAACTATGGCGTTGACGGGAAGCGACTGGTCGATGTAAGTCACTGGCCGTGGATTTGACTGATGCGTGAGGCCTGGCAACTGACAGCGTCGCCCGGACCAGGACACGAGGATTCGACTGCAAGATCCTGCCCTCATCGTCGGCGTCTTGCGATTTCATTCTGGACGGAGAGCACTCCTTGCAACACGGCCATTTCCCTTGGGACGTCGAACCAGACGAGTACGCGGAGTTGATGATGGACTTGACCATCACCGCTGGGCTGGAGAAGCTGGCTGCCGCGACGGCCGCCGACGCCACCAGCACGGCGGCGCCGCGGTCAAAGGCAACGCGGGCGGACGCCGAGCAGACGACGGCGGCCTCGAGCGACGCAGCGGCTTCGGAAACGACTCAACGACGGCTGACGGAGGCGACGGGTTCGAGCACCCCGGCAGGCGTGAAGCCAACGGCCTCGTCCACGGTTTTGACCACCACGACGACAGCCGGCAGTGCGAGGAACGCGCGAGCTTCTGTAGCGCTGCTGGGCACAACGCTCGGGCTGATGGCCATGGCCTTCGGCATTGTCTAGTCTCGGTGTTGGCTGCGGTCGAAGCAGCACAGCACCGCCTCACCCAAGTCGTTCACTACACGCAAACTCTTCTTTGTCACGGTTGGAATCGGTCGCGGAGGCAGAGATGGAGAGTGGAGCTGCCGTTGAATATCCTCGGAATGAAGAGGATTAGCTGCGGATGGACACTGTATTACAGCGAAGCCGTAGATGTGGTGAATAAGACTGGCTGTTGCCGCATGTCGGACGGCCCACGCAAATCGTACCTTGCTCGCGGCCAGCCGGTAACTCCTCGTTTGCATGTCGAGTGATACATGCATTGAAATGGGGACGAGCATTGTGAACTTGCCAATCGCAGAGTTCATGCTGTCGGTGACATGATTGTTAGACAGTTGCAAGACTTCTAATCGCATACTTAGCAGATGCACGACACCCCGCTTCTCGCGCATCGACACTTGCATTCCAACAGCGGTTTCATCCCTTTGTTGATATTGATATTGCTTTCATGTGAACAGCGAACCCTCTAGACTATACATGAGTCCGAGCCGCTTTAGTCAAACATTTTAAGCGACACAGCCCCCTTCTCGAGCGAGTAACGCAACTTCGCGCCATTGAGGCACCTAGAACTAGCAACTAGCTGGGCTTCGTTACAATGCCAGAGGTAACAATCGGCTGTTGGTTATTGATCATTAGTTGCTAACACGACACAAGCGAAAGGCCGAGCAAACCGTCAACGGCGACTACGAATTCATCGGGAGCCATTACTTCTCAGCGGTGGACTACCCGAGGATCATGTACTGGCGCCCAGGAGACGGTAGAGTTGGCGCAGCACGTCCAGGGGACGTGGGGACGCTCGAGAAGACAGACACGGGAAATTCCAGTGGAAGGGTTGTTGAAAGAGGATTCGCTATAATTGTGATAGACTCGGATTTCAAGTTGACGCCAGCTAAAGACGAGATCGCTTCCCTAAAATATATATGAAGTCGAGGTCGAAGGGAATTTGCGGGGGCGGAACGTGATAATATGGCGGGTGTCGGGCGGGTATCGGGGGCGGGGCTACAGCAAGCCTGGCTAAAATGCGGGCGTGCGGGGCGCCGCGGTTGGGGGGCGTCGACGGTCCGACTTCCGCGGAGGTGGCTTCTGCTTCGAGAAGCATCAGCGTGTATAAGTCATCAGCGACAGAGCCAACGCCAATGCTGCGCGTTGACCGACCACAGGTCAACTTAAGCTCAAGGCCACTGCAGCAAAGGTGTGCGCCGACGTGAAACCAGATGCGCTGGTGCCCCGTGGCGAGACGGGCCGACGTCATGCAGCACGACGCAAGCGCATGTCGTGCCACGGGGGCGGGTCCGTCCCCAGATTTCTTCCAGGTTGCAAGAGGAGGATAAGGTAACCGCTGCTGCTCGTCTCAATCGCCGTGAGAACAGGCCTCGGTGCATTGCAGGCGTTGAAGGCGGTGACTCAAGGGCGAGTCTTGGCGATGGAACGGTCGTGTGCCAAGGCGTCGTCGTCGCTCGTCGTTGGCTCGCCATGACGGCACAACTAATTGCATCCGACCCCGTGAAATCCACACCGAGTGCATAGAACAACCACCGAGAGGGCATCCGATAAAATCCTGCTCGCCTGCGTGCCGGCCTGCTTCGGGCCATCGGGCGGCCGCCATCGGGACGCCGGCATGCTCTGCCCCTCCCACTCCACCCGCTCCCTCGCTGCCCGCCAAAACGCTCGCGCCAAAGCTTCGCCGAGCTACCTCGTACCACCTGCGACCTTCAACCCACAACTCGCGATACTCTCCGTCCCGCGACGCCCCCAGCTGCGCGCCCTCGCCGCCCGTGCCAGCAACCCCCGGGGCCCTCCTCTGCCGTCCCCTCGCGGCCGTCCCCTACCCCACTGCGGCTCCGCACGCGCCCCCCAATCCCCCCGGCTCATCGCTCGTGAGCGACGGGCCGAGCGACCTCATCGCCACCACGCCTCGTCCCTTCGCGAGCCTCACCACCGGCCGGCGGCCATGAACCTCGACTCGGAGTCGCCGCCCGACGTCGCCTTCGACTCGCAGGCCCGCTCGCGCGCCCCGCCCGGCCCGTACCATGGCAAGAAGTCGAACTCGACGTGTGGCACTTGTCGCATGCGCAAGGTGCGCTGCAACGGCGCCCGCCCCCTGTGCTCCAACTGCCAGCGCCTGGGCTTCCCGTGCTCGTACGACGACGCCGAGCCCGACGCCGCCGCCTGGGGCCTGGCCCTGCCGCGTCGCCGCGTCAAGCAGGCCTGTCTGAGCTGCCACGGCCGCAAGGCCCGCTGCTCCGGCCACCTACCCTCGTGCGAGCGATGCCGCGCCCAGGGCCTCGAGTGCGTCTACCGCCCTGGCAAGCGCGTCAAGACGTCGTCGTCGTCGGCACGGGGCTGCTTCGGCGGCGTCAGGAGCCCGCGGAGCCGTGACGACAGGGAGCCCGGCAGAGACGACGCTCACGACAGCGATGCCGCCCTGACGGACCAGGCGGGCACGGCGACCCCCAGCACCTTTAACCACGACCTGTAAGCTGTGCCGTGCCATCCCCTATGTGATGCTTGACCTTCAATGCTTTACGGTGACGTGAAACTCTCGAGCTGACCAGCACCTCCAGCGCGTGCCCCGACGAGTCCTTCGAGGCTTTGATAGGACGCACCTTGGACCAATTCTTCCGCCACGTCCACCATATCCCCATGTACTCTTTCCTGCACCGCGCCTCGCTCATGGAGCAGTACAACGCCGGCAAGGTCGAGAAGGCCCTGCTGCTCGCCCTCGTCGGCATCACCTCGTGCCTCACCGACATGGGCCCCGGCGTGCGCGAGTACGGCGACCGGTGCGTCGACGAGGCCGAGGCCCTCGTCTTCGCCGACTACAACCGCCCCTCGGCCTTCAAGGTCCAGGCCCTCGTCTTCATGATCAAGCACCGCATCCTGTCCAACAGGTTCTCCAGCGCCTTCGTCCTCTTCAGCGTCGCCTCCCGCTACGCCGCCGCCCTGCGCCTCAACTACGACAGCCCCAACCTCTGCTTCCTCGCCCAGGAGTCGCGCAGGAGGCTCATGTGGTCCCTGTACTGCATGGACTCGGGCATCTCGGGCGGCTTCCGCGACTTCTCCCTCTGGCGCCCCGACAAGATCCACGTCTGCTTGCCCTGCAACGAGCGCAACTTTGAGTTTGACCTCCCGCAGGCGACCGAGAAGCTCGTCCCCGACTCCGACGAGCCGCTGCCGCCGCACCCCGAGGACGTGGGCAGCAACGCGCTTCACATCCGCATCTTCCACATCCGCCAAAAGATCATCGAGTTCACCAAGAACGCGGCCGTCAGTCGCGACCTCAACACCACCGAGCTGCAGACCACGGTGCTGTCGCTCCACCGGGAGCTCGACGACTTTGCCAACAGGCTCCCCGCGTCGTTTCAGTTCTCCGAGAACTCCCTCCGCCTCCGCGGCTACTCTCCGCGCATCTGCGTCTTCGTCATGATTCACGTCTGGTGGCGCCAGTGTCACTGCGACCTCTACCGGATAGCCCTCGCCGGCTTCCGCGAGGCGTTGCCGCGCGCCACCCTCGACACCCTCGACGACAGCTTCATACAGCACTGCCAGCGGCAGTGTCTCGACCACTCCCTCGAGATGGTCAGCATCTTCTCCGCCATGCAAAAGCTGGGCGCTAAGCCCGTCTCGGACCTGGACCTTGCCTTGTGTGCCTACCAGTGTGCTCGGATGCTCAAGTATGCCTACCACGTCAACGGGGACAAGTTCGGACTCACGGCCGAAGGCGTCACGGAGCAAGGCAAGGTTTGCCTGCGGACCATCCAGCAGTGCTGCAAGGGCCCCGCCGCGGATGCCATCGTGTCTGACCTGGAGGGCCTGATACGGCGGGGATTCGGGGCCCCGTCTTCGCCATCCCAGATCGCCAGCCCCGACACCTTTAGGCTC
The DNA here is from genome assembly GCA_024340795.1 of Tolypocladium amazonense. Taxonomy (NCBI): domain Eukaryota; kingdom Fungi; phylum Ascomycota; class Sordariomycetes; order Hypocreales; family Ophiocordycipitaceae; genus Tolypocladium; species Tolypocladium amazonense. The sequence continues at coordinate 58,443 of JALHCE010000030.1, read as the reverse complement.
AACGGCCAGGTGCCGTCCCGGAACCCGGTGTTGAGAAGCATCGAGGTCTCCGAAGACCCTGACGTTGTCGCCACCAACAACGCCTTTACGTCGGCCTCACCCGCAAAGATGAACCGCATCTCGCTCCCTTCCGCCCTGATGACGGAGCCTTGGCCCTCGAACAGCAACAGCTTCAACGACTTGGCCCCGGCACTGTCTGACGCGCCTGAACCCCGCAGCAAGTCGGTCGCGCTCGAGGCGCCCGTCCGCAGCGAGCTTGGCTCGGAGCTGAATAACGCGTACGAGGGCGCGCTGGACGGGCTCGGGTTGGACAATGGGCTGGACCACGCCATGGGCATGGACCTGACGCCGTGGCCGCCCGGCGGGGAGTGGGTGTGGCCCGAGTTTTTGAACGGCGGCGTGGGCGTCTAAGGGGAGCAGAGTTGATGGACGAGCCAAAGACCTCTGTACACGCCTAGGAGATACCCAGACGCCATGCTTGCGAGGCCATCATCAGATGTGATTGGTATGGATCCGGGCCAAACACCGGCGGCGGGGCATCATGCATTTTGTAATCTACAATAGCTTTTGCCCTGGAATAAGCGCCTGCGCGCCTGCTAAGCAAATGAGACAATGAAATAAAGCAAGCATCGACGTTCTCTCTCCAGCGGGCTCCAGAGCGCAACGAGACCTGGACACACAGACGCCCCACTGACAGAGAAAAGGTCTGCGCAACAAAAGATGTGTGCTCCTTAGGCGTTCATGGCCTACATTGTGACATGGAAGAGGTATCGCAGCTTGACTTGCGCCACGTCGTAGCAAATGTACTCGTTGTAGTAGAGATCCGCGCCTGTCACACCAGTGTCACCGGGTATGACGCTTGTGTCAGGCTATCAAAGAGTTAGCATGCCCAGGTTCGAAGACAGGGAAAGACATGCGGCTGGAGGAAAGTGAAGGGGGAGAATTACCATTTTAATGCCCTTGAGGTTTTCGTGCACGGTCCCCGCGTCCACCCAAGCGGTCGGCCCCATGGATCCCATGCCCCAGGTGCTCACCATGCCATTTTTGACGGCGTCGGTGCCGGCGTTGTAGTTCGAGTGCAGGAGCTGCTGCATAGGGTTGCCGAGCTCGGCTTCGCAGAGCAGCAGCAGCGCCTGGCCGCCCGAGCATCCCGACGCGCAGTAGCCGGCCGACTTGGTCGACAGGTCGGCGAGGTAGATGCCCTTGCCGAACATGTAGCCCGAGACGGGGGCTTCTGGGGGCGCGATGCGCAGGCCCTGACTGAGGATGCCGCCAAAGTTTGTGCAGCGCGAGCCGTGCCACAGCAGGCGCCGGTCCGAGGGGATGCTGGCGAACTTGGAATTGGCGAAGCGCGACGTCTCGCCCTGGCGCTCGATGCGGAAGATATTCTGCACGTTGTAGTGGTAGTGGTGGGTCGCGCCTTTTGAGCCGTTGAGGTACTTGGCCAGCGCCTGGTACTCGCTGCCGGCGCTGTCGAGGGGCGTCATCTCCTCCATGCCGAGGCTCTGGAACTGGCGGTCCTGGGGATGGATCGTGAGGGCAGCCTTGCGGTCGATCTTCATAATCTCGGCCGCGTACTTCATGTCCGACAGGCTCTCCAGGAGCTCAATCTCTCGTTTGAGCAGTTCGTCGCTGTTGATAACGAATGGCCGGTACCGACCAAAGGCGTGGGGGATGAGCGAGTAGTACATGTTGGAGAGATTCTCAGTGGCCATGGCCACATTCGTGCTGTAGCGGCTTTGAGCGAGAGACGGGTCAGCCATGAGCGCGGCGAGGTCCTTCAGCTGCTGGAAGCCGCGGGTAATGGTGGTTTTGCTGAGCTTGCCGAGAGGCAGCTTGTTGGCGTCGTAGTTGAGGGACGACATTGCGGCGTTGAAATAGTCTTGGTTGAAGATGAGTTTCATGAGATTCTCGACGGGCTTTTCCAGGGTGCACTCCGGCATCTTGTGCCCCTCCTCCTCCACGCCATCCTCCTTCTTGACAGCTTCGTCCTCTTCATCGGCTTCGTCTTCCGAGTCAGGGTCGTAGCTCCGCTCCACAAACGCGTACTTCCCGGGCCTTGGGTCGTCACCTCGTTTGTCCCAGGGCAAGCCCGACTTGTCGCGAAACTTCTTCTCAAAGAATTTGATGGCACTGCCAAGGGTACCGTCGCCCAAGATTGCGTTCTGGCCGTTCTCTCCGACGCGGCCCCATCGGCTCCACGTTTTGTAGGTGTTGCTTCCGTCGCTCAAGACCTGCAAACTGTCAGACCAACCTCGTCTCGTATGAAGCAGTGAAGCACACCTGCAAGCGGTAGAATTTATTGTTGTTGTTGCTGGTGTTGGACTGGTTCAAAGAGGCATCGTAAATCATGCCCGAGTCCGGATCGATATGGACCTGGTAGATTGTCAAGGGGCAGTGGTCATCCAAGGGGATGGTCGCGCTCTTGTTTTTGAGGAATTGGCCTTCGGCCACCTTCTTCTCAATGTCCGCAGCAGCCTCATCGCCGTCTGTTTTAGCGTCAGCCTTGGCTTTAGTCGCAGCCTTGCCGTTGGCCTTGGCTTTCCCAGCAAGGAGCTTGTCTTCCTCGTCGCCATCCTCATCCGCCTTGGCCGTTGCTTTGGCCTTCTTAGCCTGTGGCTTTTCCTCCTCATCCCCATCACCGCTCGCATTGGCCACTGCAATGGGCCGCTTTTTGTCTCCATTGGGTGAGGCGCCATCGGCTGCAGCCGCAGTCCACAGGAACTCGTCGGCCTTGACAAAGGTCTTTTGCATCTGATTCTCAAACAGCCACTCAGGCTTCACCAGCAGCTTTTGCTGCTCCCGCGCCGTCCCGACCTTGCCGGCTGTATCGTTGCACTCCTGCTCCGTGCAGACGAGGTGCGTCACGTCCTTGCCCACGCTCTTCATCGTCTTGCCGCCAAGATCGCGAACCAGCTGCTCCATCGAAGTCTGCGAGTGACCCCACTGGGTGAAGCGTCCGCTGAAGGCAACGGTGCAACCCTCTAGAGGCAGCGCCGTAGCAGGCGCCGCTGCAGCGGCCCTTCTTCTCGGAGGCATTGGATGGATGGTATGGCACTATTAATAGCGCGAGACAGTCCTGCGTCAGTGTTTGGAGTATGCACGAGAGCTTCTGGCGGTCTGATGCACAATGGGGATAAATTGGGCAAAGAGAAAATGAAGAAGATGGCAAACAGAAGATGGAAGAAGAGAGGCACAATCCCTTTTATGGGAGACGGGAGCTGTAATGACTGGGCTGGAAGGCGCTCAAGCTCTGGTGGGTCCTCGTCGTTCAGCCCCTGGCTCGAATCCAGGCACCAGCGCGCCAAGACACGTGAACTTTCGAAACACTTCACGAAGGTCGCACGGCGTCACGTGAGTCAGGCAACTGCCGCCTACAAGAAAGAGAAGGAAAAGAAGAAGCCAAAGTTAGTTAAACATGCACCCTTCGACCTTCCAAGGGCTGCCTGGTGCTTGAGTACCCAGATCCATGGAGACGGTCGAATTGTCTTCCACCGCCCTCCACACATCGTGCAGCCCGGCCACTCGACAGTCTGTGCCGTCAATGAACAGGTTCCTGATTGCATCCTGGTCCAACACCAAATCTTTCCTTCCAGCCTTTCTCCAGATGCCCCGTACTAAAATATGCCGGAAACATTCCACATTGGCCTGAATTGTAGTCGCAGCACAACTTTCACCCTCCACAAAATTAAAGGTCCTGGAGACCGTCTCTGTCTCGGTCGAGGTCGTCGACCATTGGTCGCTGAAGGTAAAGGACGGGTTGAATTCAACCTTGGCAACCCCGATGTCGCCCTTGACTGTCGCACCGGTTGTGATCGAGTACCCATAAATAGTCGTCTTGGTGACGGAGTTAGTAAAGCTGAGTGTCTGCGAACAAGCTGTCGAAGAGAATTAGCATACCTGAGTCATGCATGGTCGACGGTGGGAGGCTTACTGCTTGTCCCGCAAATAAACAGCTCGTCTTTCTTGACAACGAGTGGACGAGATTTGTTGCAATAGTCCAAATTGGTCATGATGTACAACGTCAGGGTGCCGTAGGGCACAAGGGACCGCCACCACCACGACCACCAGTAATATTCACGCCAACACTGAACCTGCATCTCCTGCGCTCTCGTGCCCAGCGACGCCATCGGATCGACTTCAATGGCGTCCAAGAGCCTTGTCGCGGCGGCCAAAACATCTTCGCGCGGGCCAATAGATGCACGACTGATGTTGGACAAGTCCCGTTGATGAAGTCTTTCGAATGGCTCTCCATTAACCCAAAGAGCAGAGGGAAGGTTTCCGTCGACGACTGCGGCACTATTGGCTGGACGCGCATACGCCAAGAGTCCGCCGGTCAACACACTGGCCAGGATCAGGATGGAGAGCATCTTTCAAATTTTCTGTAGCGGCTTTGAATATGATCCTAAAGCATGTTGCTATGCCACACAGCACCAAGTATGCAGAGGAAGAGACATCCCACTTATAGTTGTATGAAAGGCCATGTCTTGCGCTCGGGACCTCACAGTCCGGCACATTTCCTATTCAGTATGAATCAACTACCAGCCTTGCCAAAATCAGCCCGTGGGATAATCGTCCTTGTCGAACATGCCTCCCACGGAAAAAGCGGCATCTGGCGCCAGATTTGTTTTTGAGGCCAGGCTGCGCGGATGCGGGGAAGACCTGTTAGAATCCGTTACGCCCATGATATTACCGGTACGGAAAAGGCAATTCTTTGCATCAATGTAACCCACAGGTCAGTGCGTCATCACATCTTCCTCGCTTCGGCCACGGAGGTGGAGTGCAGGGCGGAATACGGAGTAGAGCGTGCTCGGATTGATACGACTTTCAGAACGGCAGGTTCCGGAGTACCCCATAACTCTACCGTATAACCTTATAATTCTTAAGCCCACTTATTCTGTGGGAAGAGCCAATGGTCAATCTGAGCCTCGATTCTTAACTCGACAATACTATACGTTGCATTGTAGCTGATTCGCTCTTCCCCTTGCAAGACCACTCATCCCTTGAAACTCTCAATGCCACACTTTGGTAGTAAATAAGGATAATGGCCAATAAGAGTGGTGCGGAAAAGAAGGCACTCCAACTTACTAGCAACACCTACTACGATGGAAGTACACGTGATGTTGGGAGATACTGATGAGTATGAAAAAAACCGTCGATCCCAAGCCACTCAGCAAGTATTCATAAAAGTCTCGAGAAATACGATGGGTCCGGTACGAAGTGTGGCCACTCTTAAGAGCTTCAAAGGGATGGGGCCGCGACGAATTCCCCAAGATTGCATGTATACAGCACTGAAGCGTCAAGTGCCGCATTCCAATTGCTCCAGAAGCCAGGGGCCGAAAGTCAACATCTCGTGATCGCTTATGAAGCTTAGCAACGATAATAGGAACACGGATATCCGGCATCTCGGTACCTTTGCCAAGACAAAGGTAGCCATGTCTGAGACGCTTTTGAAGCCCATCTGCCTTCTACTCGTACATATCGCTCTTTGATCAGTAATTCAATGAGACCACGACCGACCCCGAGAGTTAAAAAATAAGCCCATACGCCAGAGCCTCGCTCGAGCACTCCCTTTATCAGTGTCTTCGGTGCCTTAATGTGATAAGGACATGAAAAGATAACCTAGAATTGTATGTGGCGGCCCGTAGAGGACAGCTACGGCCTTCCTCGCATCTGGTGTCAACAACGCTATCCGCTTTGCCACCCGACACTTCGCTCTTCATTTCAATCTTACAAGCCGGTTCCGCCCGGAATACCTGCACATGCCGCGCCGTTGTGAACAAGCACGATGCCCTCCCAACTCTACCTCCTAGTGGCCAACCCATCGCAGCCATTGCCATGCCACCGAGCCCAAGTCCCCATGTACAACTGCATCATCTCTGCCCCAGAATAAATAACAATGGCTCCTCGCCCTTCTGGCAGCCTTCTCGCCCATAACATCCACCCCCGCGCGGGTACCCGTCTCCCGAATGAACGCCGTTGACGTGCAGGCTATGCGTCTGAATCAAACAACGAATCATCCGGCAGGTAACCCTGCGCCATCAACTCCTGGATCAACAGCTCTGCCGCCGCCGGCATCTCATGCAGCCCCTCGGCCATCAAGTCATGCTCTGTCATCAGATCATTTACTGCGCACTCGTATTAGCGACGCTGATGCGGTATGCCAGTCGGCTTTGCTAGGTTAGAGGTCACCGGCGTATTCAACGATATCTGAGAGCTGTTAGCGGGGGCTGCCCCAGCCAACCAGGCCAATGTTGGGTAAGAGGAACGCACCGTCATCATCGTGGTTTAACGTGATGATTTCATCGTCGGATTCAACCTCAGCATCGGAATCCTCGTATTCGGGCGTGACAGTGCGGGGCCACTTGACTTCCAGCTTCGGCGTGATCTCGTCGACAAAGTCCTTCCAAAGGTCTCCCGTGTAGACCACCGTCGTGCCATGGTCCTTGAAAGAGACATAATAAGGTTTCGGGCGGTGGGTATATGCCTGGTTCAGCATGCCCGCCTTGAAGTGATGGAGATTGAGGTTGGGAATCTGCCTCAGCTGGGTGAGGAAGTCGCTCCAGAAGATGGTCTTCGGTGGATCGTTTGGATCACGCCCCGCGGGGTATTCGCGCTGCAGCGTTACCTTCCACAGCTCCAACCCTTTCAGCGAAGGGGCGAATTTGCGGATGACGGCGAGCAGCGTTGCGCTTTCGAGATTCATGATGCCCAAGCTGAGCTCCTCCAGATGAGGCAGCTCGACCGGGGCCGTCGAGGTCTCGTCACCGTCATTGGTTGGGTGCGAAGCACCTTCTGACGGCGGGCTCGCTGCCAGCCATTCCAAGAAGCCCGTCAGCGCCGGGTTGTAGTCGTGGTGCTCGTTGATGCGCAGGTTCTTCAAATTCGGAAGGCTGGCGAGAAACTTTCGGAGGTGCGTGTCGGGCGCCGCCTGGCTGACGGGTGCCGGGTCAGCGGTCCATCCGCGGGGGCTGGTTCTCCACGACAGATCGATGGACAGATGCAGCTTCTCCAGCCCCCGCAAGACGGGCAGGATGGAGGGCTCGACGAAGCGAGGGATGTTGAAGCCAAAGTCCCGCAAGTGATTTCCGTTTCTAACCATGACCTCGAGACCCTTGGGCGTGGCACCGGCTACTCCCAGCGCGTGGAGAAGCAAGGCGAATACTTGGCTGCAGCCCTGCAAAGGAAATCCGGAATTCCAGACGCCGCTAGCACCTTGGCTCAGGCGGATTCCCGTCTCCTTGAAGATGGTGGTGGATCCATAGCTCGTCCACTCGGCGTGGGGACCATCCCTGTTCCGCTTGATGGAGTTGAAGTCACGCAACACCACGTCCTCAAGGTTGGGGAGGTTTCGAAACGCCTCGGTGAGCATCTCACGATGGCACCCGGTGTTCCACACGGTGAAGTGGTTCGCGTATCGCTGCTTGAACTTGCGCTCCCTTTCATCGTCTGGGAGCGGGCGGTGGAGGCCCTCGGGGAAGCGATCCAGACCAATGTGCAGAAAGCGCAGATGAGGGCCAAGACGGCTCTTTGAGATGTCGACGAGTGCTTGCAGGCTGTCGTCTGTGATCATGAACTGCTTCTTGGTGAAGAACTCGCTGGTGAAGGTGACGTAGAGCAGCTCCTCGATAGCCCGGCACGTCAAGCGAAAGGCGCACAAGTCTGTCGTCGAGAGCCCTCTGCTGATGCGAATGAGCACCTCGAGCGGGAGCTTCGTGATGCGACAGCTGCCGGGGGCGTCATGAGTGGCCCATGCCGTTACCCAAGATGCGTCCGCCATGGCCACCTTCTACCGGTCGACGCTGGGGCGTCTTGCCGCGTCAAGCAATGCGTCGTCAGAGGTCGTCAGAGGATAATTCTGTTGGGAGATTATAAAAGTGCAGAGAGAGGTTGGAGCGACGTGGACGTCTGGGCTTCCTTTATGTCGCCGTCCACCAACGCAGCGACGGAGATGCGGTGGGTGTGCGCTGCAGCCTGGACGCCGTGAGCCGTGAGCCAGACTCCCGTGCGCCTCGAAGAAGCCAAAAGGGGCAAAACAAAGCAGCTCGATACTGTCGTGCAAGTGGTCGTGAGGTAGACTAGAAGCCGTACGACCAGGCAGCAGGCGGGTCTGCGGTCGTGGCCGCCAGGCGTCGCGTGGTCAGTGAGCCTTACAGGGGGGAGGGGGTGGTTCGAGGCGCCTCACGAGTCAGCGCCCGTCGGCGACGCTCTGTGCTGCGAAGACGCTCGACGTGAATCGTAACCAGCGCGCGAGCACGTACCTTTGCTTGATCTCTGTGCGACCCCGACGTGTCTGTTCGCGTCGCATCCCCAAACCTGAAGGTGGTTCTCGACGAGGCCAGCATTTGGCCACAGCAGCCGCAGTGGAGCTGCCACTCAATCAGCTCCGAGTTACCCACTCTCAGCCGACGGCCGCTTAACCTGTAACGTTGAAGAGGGGCTTGAGCACACCCGCGTGCGGGTGGGTAATTAAGTGCGGGATGATGCCCACCACCGTTCATCGTCTCCTCACATCATCAAGGGCCAGCAGAATGTGGTCACACCTTGCAGCCATGTCCATTCCATTCACATCCCGGTAATCGTCAATGATGCACAGTTACCCCATTGACCCCCGGGACCGCCGCACTGTCATCCTGAAGACACATTGATCTGTCAGTGCTCTCCCGGGTCCGCAACCCAGAAGCCAACCAGTAATTCGCAACACCCAACGCTACGAGAACTGGTAATTAATTACCACCTGATCCAGAGTCAAGGTGGAAATACGCCAATTTTATTCCCATCAACCCTTCTCTTCATCCTAACTCTACTCTACCCTTGTCGTCTCCAATTGCCCCTGCTCTACGGAGTACCTTACACTGATTTCCATCATTCGCACAGCTCAGCACGCATGGTATATCCCTCTCTCCTCGCACGCTGCGAAAGACACTTTCTATGCTACTTGGTACAAAACACATCGCCATGTGTTGCCGGTGCTCCATATCCGCAATCTATCTTGATCCAGGACACGCGTACCGGTATATGCTCAGCCAGCTACACGCTCTCGCCCCCATGCCGTGGTAGATCAAATCGCAACCAGCACGATGCTCGGCAAGCTTAGCATTTCATCCATCCCCGAATCATGCCAGCCCCATGAACTCGTTCTGCCGCAGGAAGCTCGTGGCCAGCTCGTCGCCTCCTTGCTCTGCCGCTTCCATCCAATGCACAGCAACGCACATGAGCCCCGCATCGTTCCTAACGTCTCCCTCTTTGCCGCCTGGACCCTGGCCGTCGCCGGAACTGCCTGAAATCCCTTGTGTGCCTCTGCCGCTTGCGCCTGCGCCGCCTAAATTGCCGTTGCTGGGCCCTCCAGTGCCTCCACGCACTCGCTCGCTTCTGCCGTATTTTTCCATGACAGCCTGCTTGAAAACTTCTCGAGGTTTGGAGAGCGGCAGCGTTGTTCGCCCAACGAACTCGGGATTCGATAGACAGAAAAGCGCTAGTTCACGTTGGGCCGTCGGATATCCCTCTTTCGCCGTGATTGCCCACATCTTGCCCACGTCGTCGAGCTTGTACCTCGTTGAAGGAGGCGGCGGAGTGCCAGTCGCCGACGGTACAGCTTCGGAAGGGTCCGTGCCGTCCATAGGCGACTTGCGAGCGTGCGTATGCGCCGCAAACACCTCGTCCGCCATCTCCACCATTGTCTGGCACACTTCGGATTTGAGTTTGAGAGCCGCCAGCCCGGTGTTCCAAAACGCCTTGCCTCGCTCAGGCTTGTCCAGGATGGATGACGGCACAAAAGATGCAATCAGCTGTAAGTCTCGGAAGAGAGACTTTGGGCGGATTGACGCATCTCGGAAGAGGTGTTGCAGCTCTCTCGTTATCGCGTCCGTGTTCGTTGCACTGGCAGATACAATCGACCGCGTTTCAGGATTCGTTTGTCGCGACTGATATACGAATCCAGTAGCCGGGAGAGCGAGCTGCAAAGCCTGTGACCGTCGTCCTTTGACGTTGTCAATGGTCCCTTCCAGTTGGACCGGGCGATTGCTGCCTCCATGATCTTCAGCTACGCTCGAGCCGGCATCTGATCTGTTTGTCTTGAGCTTTCGTGACCCGCTCGACAGAAGTGAGGCAACGATCAGATGCTCCAATTCATTGAGAGCGTTCAACTTGGCATAAGGATTCGGATGGACGCAGAACATGGTCAGCAGCCGCTGGTAGGCCTTCTTGAACGGGAAGTCGGCGCCGTTATCCAGGGCCGTGGAATGGCCGCGATCAGAATTTGAAACATTTACCCCATTTTCGGCTGCAGGGGTACCTTTCAAGCTCTCTGCTGGTCGTTCGGATGTGTTGTCGCCATTGCCGCGCAAGTTGCTGCGGCTCCTCTTCTTTTCAATCACCCTGGGCCTTGTGGAGCTTCTGCTGTGCTTCTCTCTGTCCGTCCTCCCGGACCGTCGCCGAGCACGGCGATCCATAGCCTCCCGCCGCTCGATGCATTCTTGCCCAAGGTTTGCAAACCACATGTCCGTCTCTGACCCGCGAGCCAGCAGCAAGTTTCCCAGATCAGACAGCAACAGGCTGGTGAGAGATTGTTTGAGATCATTGAGGAATTGCGTCTTCTCGTCCTCCGCCCGCGGAGGGTACACTGTCTCGTTGGACGATGCAGATGTGCCTGGCCTGCCGATGGACACACTGGAGCTCGAGGGAAGCGGAACGTGTTGGATCGGGCCCGAAAACGTGGTTGAAAGGTTTGTAAGACTCGTCGTAGGCGAGTAAGCTCTCGAAGCGGAGGATCCAGGCGACATGGCAGGCTGAAACGGTGACCAAAAGGTGCTGGCGGAATCAATGGTGTGGATGAGGGACCCCTTGTCAAAGTAGTCCTGACCATCCAGCACATCGGACAAAAGAGCATTGGGCCGAGCGTAGCTGGCTCTCGCCGAATCTAGCGAAATGTGCCCAGAACTGGCTCTCATACCTCGAACGAAAGAACCCTGGCGACTCGATGATAGGCCGAAGCGCCGTTCCCCATCACTCATGACACTTGCGTTATCATCGGCAGCTGCCGACTGCTCTCGTTCGCGTGCTCTCATTCGATCGAAGACAATCTTGTCACGCTTGTACAACTCGCTCGACCACAGCACGGGAGCCTCCCGAATCGTCTCGCCGATCAATTTCGAGATGCACCTATCCACCTCGCAGCAGAACCGATGGATCCTTTCCTCGCCTTGGCAGAAATTCTCAATGTCGTACTGCTGCAACCACAACGAGGTTTTCTCGGCTTGGTCGTCGCTCAGCTTGTTCGGGCCGCCCTGCTCCTCAGACGCAGCCAGAAGATCCAAGACTTGCGATTCGGTACGGTAGAGATACGACGCGCCTGGGCCGCGTGTTGTGTTGGCCCGTGACCGCTGAAGCGAGCTCCATCGCCGAGGCATTCCCATGATCTTCAAAGCTTGACATACATCACGGCTGTGGGCGTACTCCTTTGAGTTGCGCACGTCCGTGACGAACCACATTTTGTCGCGCATCGCTCGAATGCGCCTCATCATGCGGTCAATGAGCCCTTCGTGGCGCTCCTGGCTTTGCTTGAGCCACACCAACCACGCATCGTATTCCTCAATTGCGGAAGCTGAACAGCGAATGGAGTCTCGAGGGCCACGCGAGAAGATGTTGATCAGCACGGCGAACCCGTTCTCGCGGAGAGATGGGGATGCTAGGTCATTTAGATGCTTCAGCGTCTTCCAGTATACATGAGAAGAGACAAAGTCGCCCTGAGCCTTGGACTGCGCAGAAGCCGCCTTCAGCATGGCAATGAGAACAGGTTCAGAATTTTCGGTTTTCTCCATCGATTCTGCGGTGCTTTCAGACGGTGTATTTTCCCTGGTGGTGTGTTTCCAGTACGGGTTGCGGCTGGAGGTTGTCTGCTCCGACGTGATGATCTTGTTCTTGGACCTGTACTTTTTGAGCCTTGAGGCGCGATTGCTCAACTGGGCCCGTTCACCCTCGGGTTCTAAGTTGCGCGGTATCTCATAGTCCTCGACAAGCCTCAGGATGGAATCTCGCAGCTGGTGGTAGTCTTTGTCTAGCTCTGGCCCTTCAACGCTATGCTCGTCATCGGTGTCGATGCTGGAAGAGTTATCCTCGTCATCATGTTCGTCGTCAGGGTCATAAGCCATATGTGTAGACAGTCGTCGACCGTCTGATGAGATGAAGAGAACAGCCCATCGCTCCGCGCAAGGATGACATGATCCGCGGATGGCTTCGGCGCCGAGGTTTTGGCCCAATTCGTGGACGGCAAGCCGCAAACGGTATCCATCCTCCTCATACTTGTTCAGCCGCCTCTGAGTCTCAGGATCGCCAGACACTGGGGAATAACGACTGGGGGTCGTGGCGTTGGCGTCGTCCGATAAACCCTCGCGAGACGCAGCGCTGTCACTTAGCGCAGAGGAAACACTGGTGCTAATGATCGAAGCTGTATCAAAGTTACCTCGAGGGTTAGCCACAGCAATGGGTTGAGAGATTGCGGACAGCCCGGATATGGACGCCTGACCAGAACGCATACTCGACCCGGCCGAGAGAGGTCTTCTTTCCGGAAACAAGGCATTGACCAAGGTCACCAAGTCGGCAGGGCTGATGACAAAATACGGGTGTACTTCCACTGTCTCCCTCAGCGACGTAATGGACCTGGCAGGTAATAGTTTGGCAGCGGGAACCTTGGACCGAGAACCCTGGAATCTGGTGAGGATGCTCTCGATGTGACTTTTGATTTTCGAGGGGATCTCCACGGGGATGCAGGTTGCCGATAGTTTCCCACTCCACATGCTCGACACGTATTCATGGGCTTTCATTGCGACCCTCTTCAGGATTTTCTCTCGGGCATAGGGGGTGATGTGATATTCGGCCAGCATTCCATAGGACTCGGGATGAACAATAACTCCCAGGAGAAAGACAAAGAAGAGACACCTCCAAACGAGCCATCTGGACGTGTTTTCGACGTACTTCTTGTCGAGCTTCTTGATGATGGCATTTCCAAGTTCCAAGAGGCCTTCTGGGATACCTGTCGCGTCTTCGTCATCCACTAGCTCGAACAGATCATCGACTGCTTTGTCGTAGAAGTTCTTGGCGGCGACTTCGTCCGAGTGGTTCCAGTCGGACAGGTTGAACCGCGTGCCATGCTGGTCCTCGGCTCGGTCCAGCAGAAAGGCTCCATCTTCCAGGATCTTCATCAGATACCATTCCATGTTTGACTTACCCGACCAGTCGCGCATGGCAGTCCAAATATTCAGTACAGAAATCAAAAATTGCTCGCTGCTAGACTTTGGTTGCTGAATCAGTCTCGCCAGGACTGTAGACCAAATTTCGGTACGTCGCTGGTCCTCAGAGCTATCTGGCCCAGCCGAGTTAGCAAAGCACGTATGGATGAGAATGGACAGCGGATCGTGTCGCTGAAAGGACAAGAGCCGCTCAACATCGGCGTTGTGGCCGTTGCGCCCAGGCGTGCCAGCGTGAGGTCTGGAGGCCGACCGGCCATGGAATGGAAGGACTGATTCGACCGGCTCCAATCCTTTATGGAAACTCAGCAGGGCGTTGAGTTCAGAGCTTGTGAGGGCACATATCCGCGTGGCCAGGTAATCAGGATTGGTGCGGACATGACACAGGAAGTCAAGGAACGTATCTCGTGCGGAAGCAGATATGTCATGGAAGAAGGGGGCAATGGACCTTTGCGGGCCAACGCCCATTATGGAGCTGCTCGAGGTATCCAGGCTGTCTGAGGATCCCAGAGCTTGGGAGGAGAGGGCCTCCATCTCAGGTTCCAGCAAAGCATAACGGCGGAGCTCATCGCAGCTCTTTCGTACGTCGTGAATGGCATTGTAGAGCAGGGCAAAGCCGTCCTTGTCGTCCTTGCGAAAACTGTCCACCAGGTTGCGGTGCACAATGTCGCCGCATCTTGTCAGGCGCGCACTCAATGCGGCGGACACCAGGCTCCTCTGTAAGCGAATCCGGGTATTGGCGCACTTGCGCTCTTGGTACTTGGACAAGCGCACAACATGGGCAAGCTCCTCAAGCGTGGTGCTCTCCTTGTCGCGGGTCAAATGCGGGTTGGTGTACAGGGTCACGTCCTCCAGCAACGGTTTGGGATGCGACTGGGGAAGCTTGTCGGCTTGGACGCCGGACGGTGGCGGTGTGACGGCTCGGTCCTTGGGCTCATGTCGTGCTCCTGTTGGCGACGGACCCGCCGCTTGTGCAACCAGCGGCCGTCGGTACGCGGTAGTAGGGCTCCGGGTAAGGAAGCGACCCGTCCGCGAGAGCTCGTCGGTGCGGCGCAATGGCAGCGTCTGCGTGGCGTCAGAGCCGCGGGAGGGACTGCGAGATCGTTGGCGTCGCGATCTCGTGCCGGTGACAACATCCTCGGGAAACGGGATAGGGAAATTAGAGTCGTGCGTAACGGTAGGTGACACAGCTATAACGTAGCATGAACCATCAGCACAGATAGAGCAACGACCGAGGAGCAGGAGAACAAGCCACAGCACAGGGACGTACGTGGGGAGGGACGAGTGCAGACGGGCGAAGAAAGGGAGCGTTGCATGGAAATCATAGTGATCCCATGGGGGAGGGAGCGCCGGCGCTCGAAAAGCCAAGGAGCGGCCTCGCAGCGGCGCGGCGAAGAGCCGTTGGTTGAGGCGGCGGCTCAACGGCGTACACGCAGAAATGATATACGGAGACGACCTCTCCGTCGAAGCAGAGTCGAACAGCGCACAAGAGGACTCTGGACGACGGTCAGGGCCGGTAAAGCGGCCGACGACGAGGCCTCGACGGCGTAGACGGGGTCGGGGCGGAGGAGGGGAGGACGTCAGAGGACTGGCTCGGGCGCGATGCCAGCTCCGGGGAGAGAGGGGCGGGCTAAGGAGAGGCAAACGGCGCAACGGCCGTCGCACGAAGAAGGGTCGAGCCCGGGGACAGGTGTATGCCGGGAAGAGGAATGCAGAGGCCAAAAAGAAGAAGAGAGGACGGGAGGCTCGCCGAAGCCTTATGGGGAAAGAAGCGGCAACATGAGAACAGAGCTGCTGCCCACCCACTTGCAGGCGGCCGATCAGCGAGCCAGCCGATACGAACGAATAATAAGGAAATAATAAGGCGAGGCAAGGCAAAGCAAGGCAAGGTACCTTACGTTAATTGGGGGGCCAGGCGCAGGAGTCGACGGCACCAGTGGTAGGCAGATGGCTGCGCTACGCCACTCCCGCGCAACGGACCGCCGCACGAGCATGACAGGTGCACGCACGCACGCACGCAAGATTGCAGCGCGGTAGGCATCTACGGATTGCATTTTATTCCTTCATGCCACTCGTGCGCGCATAACCAGCAAGCCAAGGTACCGCGGCGAGTTGGTGAGCTGGCGTGCGCGACTAGCCGCTGCAGCTACGGCGCCCGTGCATTTACGTGCTGCTCGCGATGAGTTGTCTGTCCCAAAAGCAACTCGTCGTCCGTCTGCACTTTCGCGGGCTGCTGAAGCCGGCCTGGGAACAGCGCCGACCGCAAAGGCACTGGATGGACTGGACCGACCGCCGACATTGCACTCGACGCGGGCTGCGCAGCTCGCTCGGCTGCCGCGAAACGCTATCCAGGGCTCTCAGCTCTCGCGACAACCGGTCACACGGGCACCACGATTCCATCAACGGGGCAGGGGGCCCCGCCGGTGCAACACAACGCGTGTAAACAGACTCGGCGGCGGCGGCAGCCAATGGCTTGCGCAACAGGTGTTTGCGACAAGGGACGTGTCGATGGATCATGGCGCTGGCCGACATGATCGGGTGGGTTGCCAGAGGTGAGATGAGTTGGCACTGCAGGACGCTGCATCGTGCATGACGCTTCTTGTGCGAATACCGCCCGCTCGAACTGCTTCGCAGCCCACCCATGCAGCCATCCATCCAATCCAGGCCATCCACGAAACCGCATTCGACGGTGCGCCAATCTCGTCCCTCCACGCCATGTGCAGCATCAAGGTCCAGGGCCGGCCCCCCACCCCTCGCCCAAGGGCCCCAAGGTGTGCCAACTCACCTCTGGGTCCAATCACGCGCTCCCCACCTCGTACTCGCTCGAGCAGCATACCTCCACTGCTCCAGCATCAAGACCCCCTCGGCGAGCGCGTCTCCCACTCTTGACGGCCGTCTCATGAGATGTCACGTCCCTCATGCTTTGCTTGATGAGGCTATCCATTCCAGGCGCGGGAGTGATGTGTACGCCAGGGCACTCAGTCAATGAGCTCTCATGGCACTCGATTGTTAGCTGGCCGTTCTTCCACCCATTACTCGTATGGAGGGTTAACTCCCCATTGGCTTCATCGTCGACGTGTCACGCGGACCGTGTCGAAGACTGTCAAAGGGGCCATCCATGATGCCACGAGGTCACATGATGGCCGTCGCACACCACAGGAGCATCATCTATCTCGAGCCTGCCGTGTCCTCCAATGGCCGTCTGCCAGTCGATATACCGCCCGTCGCAGGCGTGTGCAACGGCAGATCCGACATTGTGCATGTAGTCTCAAATGTCCGATGAGGACTCGTCTCGCTTGCATGTCTCAGATGTGCTCGTCAGAATATCCTTGGCCATCGACTTCCAGCGATGTGCTCTTGGGTTTTCCCAGCAGCCAGGGAGAGAGATCCATCCAAGGGCCTTATGACATGCATTGGTCGCACGAGTCCGCATTCGCAACGCCGTTCGCCTACTCTGCCTGCTCTTGGCTGCCTCTGCAGCGACACGTGGAGCGACGGAATCGCTTTGAAACCGGCATCTCACGTCAGGCACAGTCTGCTCGCCGTGCTCTTTATTGCTCACCGCCAAAAGCTGGGAGTTCCAATTT
Organism: Tolypocladium amazonense; assembly: GCA_024340795.1. Classification (NCBI taxonomy): domain Eukaryota; kingdom Fungi; phylum Ascomycota; class Sordariomycetes; order Hypocreales; family Ophiocordycipitaceae; genus Tolypocladium; species Tolypocladium amazonense. The sequence goes on along the minus strand of JALHCE010000030.1, from coordinate 41,612 downwards.
ACGACCCAATGTCCTTGTCTGTTTCTTTATCACTCTTCGTTCTAGCTGGCCTGCACCATCATGAATTCCACGAATTGGAGAAAAATCGGCTCATCAGTCATGCATCAGGTTGAAAGCGTCACGGGGAATCAACGGCAGTGGGCGTAGATCATACATTGACTCGTAGCTATTTGTGACCCCAGGCACTAGTGGCTTTACCCGACCCTCATCATCCCGTAATATGAACCTCATTTCCATTTCCCTTTCCCATGCCTATGTGTCAAAAGCACTGATGCTATGTGAGCCGTCACGCTACCGCGCAGAAACTGCTTCATGATTCTCCTTTTCATATATTTCCGCCGTTCAGCACTCCCGGCCGAAGCGAACATCAAACTCCTTGAGCACGCTCATGATACTCGCCGCCTCAACTTCAATGGCCTGCCGGCCCCGATGCGCGCCAGTGCGTACGCTTCCGTTCGGCGTTGTGGTTTTGAGCTTGGGCAGCCACGAGCCGATATCGTCGGCCGCCCGGTCAAAATTTCGGTGGCTTGATAGTGTTTGGTAGGCCTCCGCAGGGCTCAAGCCGAGGCTGGGCAGGCTGGGCAGGGTGATCTTCTCCTTTTCAGGGCCAGACTTGCAGCAGCCGCCGCCGCTTCCTTTGCCGCCGCAGCAGCCGCCTCCCGATGCTCCCTTTTCACGGTCGAACTTAGCGGCCATAAGTCGGCAGAAGAGACCAGACTTGGGATCGGCCTGGCACTGAGCACAGGTACCTGGGCCGTTCGCGCCGCAGCCACGAGAGTCGGCCTTTGTGGGTTTCCTGTGAGGCTTAGGCTGCGTGCGGCGAGGAAGCTTGACGGCACCATCAGCCGTCATTTCCATGAACAGCGGCTGCGGGTGAACGTCTGGCTCTGAGGGCGGCGGCGTCTGCGTCTGGTGCGAGATGGGAGGGAGCGTCTCCGCCGTGGGCGTCATGGCTGGAGTGGCCATGGCGGCGTCCTCTGCGCACATGCAGTAGGTTCCATCTTTGCAGAAGCCGCAGCTATCCTTAAAGGGAATGGAATTCGAAGAGGGCATCTGAGGGTCAGATTGAGGCAGCTGATACGGCGACTGCTGGACAGAAACGGCAGCCATTCTCTTGGAGAACATGGCCGTGAAGTCCGTCTCGGTGTCAACCGACGGGCCTGCATTCGATCGATGTCGCTTCCCGCTGGACGACGGGTTTGACGGCGAGAGCGGCCGCTTCAAATCTTGGCCCGGACTGGCGACATGCTCCATTTCCCCAATACACTGGCAAGGCGCCCCGAAGCCACACTTGCCACATCCGCTGTTGGCAGAGGCGAGGACCTCCTCTGCACAGGCGCAGGGTCCCGTGGGAGAACAGTTGCCGCAGGTGAGAGGCGCGTCGTCGTCGTGCTGCGAGTGCACGTCCATACTCTCGGGAGGCGTAATTATTTGGGAGATGGAAAAGTTCCTGCCGCCAACGTGCTGAAGGTGCCGTCCATCAGACATGCTCTGTCGCTGGGAGTGGTGGGTTGGGCTGTGCGGCTGGCTGTGGGCATGGCGATGGGGTCCACTCATGCTTGAGGCTCGAAAAAAGTCTTCGTCATGCCGCCTCTTGAGCGTCTCAGCCTGCGTCTCGGCGCGGATGCGTTCCTGGCGCTCGCGGTCGAGCATGTTCTCCAGGAGCATGCACCGCGAGCGGAACGACTGAAGATCAAGCTCGAGGCCGTGTATCTTCTCCTTCAGGTCGGCTTCTTCCTTTTCGTGGATCTCACGCATCTCATCAAGCTGGATCTCCAGCTCGCCGACGCGTGCGGCCCGACGTTCACGGAAAGCCCGCTGGGCTGCCCTGTTCTGAGCCTTGCGCTTCGTCGGGGGCGTGTCGGTGGCCGGCTTGCGGCCGGGCTTGGGACGCGGAGGGATGACCCATTCCTTGGAGGTCATGGACATCTTGGGCGCCTCCTGCATCGGGGCGGGGCTGATGACGGCGGCCATGGTCATCTTGTCGGCGGGCGGCGCGGAGAGACGAGGCAAGGCCGCCGGAGCGACAGCGGCTCTTGCGGCGGCCGCCTTGGGCTGCCTGTTGGGGAGCGGGGCACGGGCCGGTGCAGAACCGGACGGAGCGGGGGTGAAAGATGCGTCCTGGTTGCCGTTGGAGGACGACGCAGGACGGGATGCTATCTGCTGACGAGTGTTGCCAGCGTCTGCTTGGCGGTGAGTTGAGGGAGCGAGAGGTGGTGGTGCGGTGGTGGTTGAGCCCGCCATGGTGACTGGTGGGTTGGGTTGGTGGGCGGTGGACACTGGCTGCTGCCCTGTGATTCGTCAGACGGCGCTGCTGACCTCGGAGCTCCGAGTCGGGCAACCCGCCTGTGCCTCCGGCGAAGACGGGTACCTGGGGAGTCGCTGGTGTTCCGCGCCGAATGGCAGTCGGAATTGATGGGAACCAGAGGGCGGACTCGAATGCAAATAAGCTTGACTGCCGTCAGATCTGCCTCGGTGCAGGGGAGCCGCCGTTTATGCTTGCCAGCACGGTGGTTGCCTCAGGTCCGGACGGGGAAGCTCACCAGAGCAGGTTCTGCGTTCGATACCACCGTGCAGGACGCCGCCAGTCGGACGTGGTGAATGGCCAGCGTGTCGGTGCAACAAGTCGTCCTGTCAGCTACAGTCGGTACGGCGCGTCTCTGGCTGGCCGCGTCCGGTGAAGATTGATTGACGATGAAGAGAATGAAAGCAGGAAGATGCGAGCAGCGCGGGGTAAAAGAGAATTTGCGATTTTCGGCGCTTGTGTCCCGAGCGCAGCCGCGGCCCTTATGAGGGAGGCCAGTGGTCCGATTCCAGGAGAGGCGCTGGGTGGGATGGTGGACCCTGATCGATTGATAAGATTTGATTGATAAAATTTCGCATGCCGTCCACGGCGCTAGGGGTTCACTTCTCCACAAGCGGTCGGCAATCCTCCCTGCATCGGACACTGCTCTTGCATGCTAGGTCCAGCTGCATTGGGTAAGGGCATCGGGAGCTTCATGGATTGATTTAGAGAGCGATTGGCGCGGTGAAGGATCAAAGGATTCCGGGTTTGCGTGCTTGGGGCAAGCGAGCGATTCGGCGTCTCACCAGCCCCTCAGCGGCCTCAGCCAGCCTCGCCAGTGAAGGAGAGGCAGTGCCTATGATCTACCTTGCTTGTGCAAAGACTCGCCAAGGGTTCCCTGCACCCTCTTACGAACGCCGCGTGTTTCAATAGCGCGCGACTATTCCGCCTGCGCTGCCCAGTCTGCCCAACCAGGGCCAGTCCAAAAAAACCCAAGAAAGCCAAAGAATTCTTTGCCAAGCCTACCCAGGCTGCCAACTTCCCGGCCACCGCCTTACGGAGTACACCGACAGAGCCGACGAAAAAACGACGGACGTAGTCCGTTGTTGAGGGGAGGGAACCACGCTGGGGCGGATCGGCCCAGATCCGTGTGCGCCGACCTCGCCACGCGGACTCTCATCCGCGGCGACCGGTGCCTCAACGAATCGCATGAATGGACCACTTATGGCTTTTTGAGGGCCACTGTGTACGTAACATTGGCCAAGTCTGCAACGAGGGCGTTCGCCAGACTGGTCTGCACGAGTAGGTGAGGCGGGATGCACCTAGTGGGGTTATGCACCAAGCCATCGCGCTGTGCCAGCCGTGCCAGAGCTTCAACCCACCTCAGATACCCCACGCCCTCACAGCCAAGTACCGCCTCGAGTCCGCGGCGCGGCAGTTACTAAAGACACGGAGCGACCAAAACGACGCATGTGATCCTGCGCTTGACTCGCATCCTCGTCAATTGCCAATCTCTCACCATGGCCCAACTCGAGGCCTTGCCTTCCCACCAACGCCCCACCTCTTCCTCGTCCGCCGTCTTCAACCTCCCCTCGTCTGGCTCGTCTGACGTGGACGACGATGCTCCGCTCCCGTTCCCGGCCGCCCTCCCCCGGTCCGACTTCCTGAAGCCCGACTTTCGGCCCGCTGAATATCTCTCCGCCCTCCCTCACCGTCATCAGACGCTCGAGGACCTGCGCTCTGACCTGAGAGAGCGAAGCAGCGCCATCAGCGCAGAGCTCCTCGAGCTCGTCAACTCAAACTACACGTCCTTCTTGTCCCTGGGATCCGAGCTCCGCGGGGGCGACGAAAAAGTCGGCGATGTCAAGGTCGCCCTTCTGGGCTTCCGGCGAGCCGTGGACGAGGTCAAGACCAAGGTGGGCAAGCGGAGGGAGGAGACGCAGAAGTTGAGCAATGAACTCCGCGGAGTACGTGAGGGCATCGAGCAGGGACGCAAGTTGATCGAGCTATCGGATCGGCTGTCTGCTTTGGAAGAGAGACTAGCAGTGGACAGCCTGCCAGCAGGCTCTGATCGGGAATGGGACTCTGATCAGGACGACGATGACGAGGGCGATGAAGGCGAGGACAGCGTCGGTCTTGTTGGCAGCTCACCCGCAAAGCTGCAGCAGTCTGCGCGCGACTACAACCAGATAAAGACCTTGGCGGACAGTCTCGATCAACAGCATCCGTTTGTCGTCAAGATGGAGGCTCTTTTAACGAGATGTCGCAACACACTGCTTCTGGATCTAGGCAATGCGCTCAAGGAAGCCAGAGGCGCAGGTCCCCGAGGGCAGGGTCGGGTGTTGAGATATCTGGAGATATACCGCATACTGGATGCTCAAGAAGATGCCGTCAAGAGTCTGCGCGGCAAGTGATTCAGTCTTTCGCGCCACACATATAGAACAAGCAGCTCAGATGATACCCCGTCAAAATAATTGATGCAAATCGGCGTGGGTGGCTCCATTTTGACACCTAGCGAGAATATTGTACAATAATACATGCGCCTCTAGGCAGTTTACATGACATTAGACAGCGCCTCAGGGGTCACCGTGTCCTCGGCATCCTTCAGCTTTCCGTTCAAACTCAGAGCAGGGCCATGCGTCGTGCTCAAAATGACCTCGTGGACCTCCTTGGAACTCTCTTCCGAGATCTCGGCGCACTCGGACTTGACCTTCTTGAGGAGCGCCTGGATGTTGGCCTTTAGCTGATCGGGTGAGTATCCCAGCTGGCCGATGCCCATGCGAATGACGCCTTGCCGCTCACGATAGTCTGCCGCGCCGGCGGAATCTCGGATCGACTTGGTAACGTCGGCCACGATCGTCTTCATCCTCTTGCTCGGCATGAGCCCCTTGGGTCCGAGGATCTTTCCCAGCCCGGCCTTGTTGAGTGCCTTTTCGCTCGCTTCGTGGCAGATGAGTCGATCAAAGTCGATTTTCTCCTGGCGAATCGCCTCGAACAAGGTCTCCTCTCCGACGGCTATGGCGCCGGCTGCCGTCGCCGCGTTGGCGATGTCGCTACCCTCAGGGCAGATGACAGCAATCTGCCAATCACTCTGAACGGGGTGCGGGAGACGGATGCTGTTCTTAATGACGGGGCCGTTGCGGGCCGTCTTGAGATTGATGTGAATTTCGTACTTTACAGACGCAGGGGGTTCGCCGACTTCGACGGCACGGAGGACCCTGAGGTCTTGTCAGCACATGGTGATGCATCAGTCTGGAGAGGAAAGCGTACCTCATGGCTTCGCATAATGAGAACCGGGGAAAGTCTCTCTTCTCGAGATTGTGTCGCTTGAAGTCCTTGGGAATCGTCCTCTTCTTGGTCGTCTTCTTGATTCTGACGACGGACGCCTGGCGGCTCTGCACCAGGGCCGGAGCCAGGAATCGCGGGATAGATGTGGCCGAAGGTCGCACCACCTGCGCGGATTGCGTCAAGCTGAGCCTGGCCATGGAGGCCAAGCATCGGTCGATTGGCGCCATGGTGGGCTGTGTTTGAAGCTCCGGTAATCGTTCGGGACGACGAGACGCGCAAAAACGTCGAAAGGAAGCGTCGCGCTACTTGCCTTGGAAGTTAGGCGCAAATTCAGCAGGGGCTCTTATCGATAGGCTTGGGGCGCTGGGAGCGGCCCCTCAAACCCCTCCATTCCCCCACCACGACGAAAATCCATTGACTCACTTGCATCACAGGTCATTCAAGCTTTTGCAATTGTCTGTTTGAGTGTCTTGGAAAACATCGTTCAAAATGAAGCACGAGGAGCTCGAGACGCTCACGACCAAGCTGTCTGGCGACTTCCGGTCTATCGAGCCCCATTTGCGGGACCTGGACAAGCACCTGACATTGCGAACTTACCTTGAGGGCTACAGCCTGGGCGAGCTGGAGAAGAAGATCTGGCAAGTCCTCCGCGGAAACAAAGTCGCCATTGGCTTCATCCGAAGAAATGGTCTTCCCAACGTGACCCGATGGTTCACCTTCATCGAGCAGTCCCACCCTGAGGTTCAGGAGGAGACCAAGGATGCTTCCGTTAAGAAGGCTGGCGCCGCCAACTACAACCTGGCTCTCCAGGACACCGAGAAGGGGGTTGTGACTCGATTCCTTCCCGAGCCTTCGTATGTTGTTTCTCTTCTCCTACTCCAACGTCATGCTAACGACCCGCAGCGGGTACCTTCACATTGGACACGCCAAGGCTGCCCTGCTTAGCGACTACTTTGGCCATGTCGCCAACAAGGGCCAGATGCGTCTCCGACTCGACGACACCAACCCCGCAAAGGAGAGCGAGGAGTTCCAGGATGCGATTGTTGAGGACCTGGCCCTCATGGGCATCAAGGCGGACGTTCTGACGTACACCTCGGACTACTTCGACTACCTGTACGACATGTGCAAGAAGCTCATCTCCATGGGCAAGGCGTACGCAGACGATACCGATCAGGAGACCATGCGAGCACAGCGAATGGACGGCATTCCGTCAAAGCGTCGTGATCGAACCGTTGAGGAGACTTTGCGGATCTTCGAGGAGATGAAGCAGGGCTCCGCCGAGGGCCAGGCGCACTGCATCCGCGCTAGAATCTCCGCCGATGACCCAAACAAGGCTATGCGAGACCCCGTCATCTACCGCTGCAACGTCAATGATGCCCACCACCGGACAGGGCGCAAGTGGAGCATGTACCCCATGTACGACTTTGCCTGTCCCGTCGTTGACAGCCACGAGGGAGTTACACATGCCCTGCGATCTACCGAATACACCGACCGCAACCCGCAGTACCAGTGGTTCCTGGACACGCTGGGGCTTCGTCAGGTTCACATGTGGGACTTCGCCCGCATGAACTTCATCAAGACGTTCCTGTCGAAGCGCAAGCTGGCGAAGCTTGTGGACTCCGGGAAGGTCTGGGGCTGGGATGACCCGAGAATGCCCACCATCCGTGGCGTGCGCCGCCGCGGCATGACGGTGGCGGCTCTGCGAGACTTTATCATCCGACAGGGCCCGAGCCGCAACGTCGTCGTCATGGACTGGACCAGCTTCTGGAACGCGAACAAGAAGGAGATTGACCCGGTCGTGCCGCGCCACACTGCCCTCCTGCAGAAGGACATGGTCAAGGCCCAGCTGACGGGCGCTGAAGCCCCCTCTGGTGTCTCTGTTGAGCAGCGCCAGAAGCACCCCAAGAACAGCAGCGTCGGCATGAAGGACGTTGTGTTCTCGTCCGAGATTTACGTTGATCAGGAGGACGCAAAGAGCTTCAAGGCTAACGAGGAGGTGACGCTGATGGGCTGGGGAAATGCCTTCGTCCGAGAGATGGCGGCCAAGGACCCCATCACCGACATGACGCTCGAGCTCAACCTCAAGGGAGACTTCAAGGCCACCGACAAGAAGATCACGTGGTTGTCTGCCAAAGGCCTGGCCCTCGTGCCGGCCGAGCTCTGGGACTTTGACTACCTCATCACCAAGGACAAGCTGGAGGAGGACGACAACGTGGAAGACTTCTTGAACCCCAACACGTCGAGCTTCGAGGACGCGTGGTGCGACGCCGGCGTTGGGCAGCTCAAGGCGGACGACATCATCCAGCTGGAGCGCCGGGGCTTCTACAGAGTAGACAAGGGTCTGGGTGACTGGAAGGAAGGCGAGGCCGGCCCAAAGGGCCCGAGAGTGGTCTTGTTCAACATCCCAACGGGCAAGGCCACGAAATGAGGAGCCAAATGCATGTGAGAAAAGCAAATATACTTGAAATATTATTCATTATGGACTCCAGAGCCACTCCACTTAGTGCGAACATGAAGACGTGGCTTTTCCGTCAAATGTCCGGCAAGCAGGACAGCATCTTTTCGATCTTGCACAGTACCTGGGATTGCCGGTGCGCGTCGGCGGTGGTCTTGTCAGTGGCATTGGCAACAGTGATGGAGATGTAGCAGCCGTCATTGAGCTCGTTGTGCCTGTATTCGACTTGTGCCTCAGTTGGCAGCCTCGATTTGCCGCAGTGTTCGACATCCGGGGCGGAAACCCAGCCCCAGTCGATGCGAGACAGGACCCATTTGAAGTCTGCAGCGTAGGCGCAGTGGCGGGTGACCTTGGGGAAGTTGACGTTGAGGAAGACATTTTCTGGAAGGAAGGGAGGGCCCGCTTCGATGATCTTCGCGGTCAGATTGACGGCCAGCTCGGCGTAGATGTCAGCCTCCTTGGGCACGGGAAGGTAATCCCACGCATGACGCTTATCGGAGTCGGCGGAGAAGGCAATGGCCGGGAGGCCGTGGGTGGCGGCGTAGCACGCAGCGCCAACCGTGCCGGAGCCGCGCACCGTCCACCACCCCCGGTTGGCGCCGACGTTGGGTCCGCACACGGCGAGCTCGGGCCTGCGGCCCTGCCACAGCTGGGGAGCGAAGTGCGTGATGCCGTACCGCACGGCGGTGACGGGGAACGAGTTGACCCAGTTGAGGTCCGGGCGGCTCGGCCAGCTGCCGTAGGGGCCGGCGTCCTCGGGACAGCTGGAGTACTGGCAGGGGTCGTGGCGCTTGAGGGGTTCTTCGTCCAGGGAGCCGGTCCCGGATTTGTCCTCGGCGGGCGCCGACACCAAGACGTCCCAGCCGGCATCCCGCATGCCCTGGTTGCACTTGTCAAAGTACAGCTCTCTCCAGCCGTCGTCGTTGCTATGGAGGATGCGGACGGCGTGCGCGGGCAGGGCGAGCGCCGCGGCTGCGAGGACGCACGGCCGCATCGTCGTATGACAGGCTCTCGACAGCGAACGGGCTGGTTTGCCGTGTAGCTGTTGATCGAAGCGCGAAATCCAGCAACCGAGACGGAGGCTGGGGAGTAGTATCAAGATGGGTAGTTGAGCACTGCCGCTTTCTTCACCAAGGCGTCTGCGAGAACGCCAGAGTGTTCGAGCAGCGCCCGTAGCTTCGCTTTATATAATGACCAGGGTGCGCATAAGGTTCGGCGGATCGCGTTCTTTCGAAGAAGACTTCTGCGCGTATGATGCCAGGTGCTGAGGAAAGCCATTGTTCCCGACTCTGTAGAACACTGAGAGCGTTCCAAGGTTTTCAAGCATCAACTTTCTCCATCAAGCCCAAACTAGGGCCGTTCACGGTACCTGACCTCAATTCGGCCGCCCCATTGAAGAGATATATCTCTTTCTGCGTAAGGACATCGTGATATCAACGTGAGGGCACTGTGATACCGGTGAGCTCCCCGCTAGCGGATTTCCGACGCGAGGTTCCCCTCCCTCGAGAGAAAAAAGGGAAAAGTCCCGTTTCGGAAGACAGAGGCGAATCCATCGCTCGGCAGTCGGCAGAGATGTTAATAGCAAGTCGTGAATTCGAGATGGGTAGTGGTAAATTAAGGTTGTGTTGAAGTTACTAGGCTAATGCAGCTACCTCATATACCTTGCGGCTAAGCCCTGATCTTCCGAAGTCGGAGCGCGCTCCTACAAAAGTGCGCACCTGCTGAGAGTCTCGAATTAGGGTCCAACACTTCGAAAATGTTCAATCAGGATTCGAACGTCCGTTTCGGCCGTCGAATGTCTTGCAATTGGGGCAAAGATCCATTCTCGACTTGAGCTCGGCGTCTTCTGCTAGCTCCGAAGCCCGGTCGGTGCTGTGTCGTCACTCCGCCACACTCATTGGCTAGCCTTACACCACGCACCCGCCTTTTTTCCCGGCAACTGCCGAGTTCCAAAGCAACAGCCAAGCTCGAAAGACGAACAATTAAATGAAAAAAGAGAGAAGAACACAAGTGCCGTTCGACGTCTTCGCAAGCTCTTAGCTCCAATGTGCCGATTCCCCTCATCCTCTCGCCACCGTACCCATGCCGGAGGATGCAAGCCCAGCACGCACCGCCCCTGAGCTCCGGGCCCGTCTCCGCCGCGCCGGCAGAGAAGCACGATGAGCCGGATGAGAAGGAGTCCGCCTTCAAGTCCCTCGGCTGGCTCGACCGGTACCTTGCGATATGGATCTTCCTGTCCATGGCCGTCGGCATCGTCATCGGCAACTTCGCCCCCAATGTCGATGATATCCTGCAGGGCGGTCAATTCGTCGGCGTGTCTGTGCCGATCGGTTCGTCTCGCCGACCCGGCTCGCAGCGTGTAACTGACTGACTGACATGGGCACAGCCGTCGGGCTGCTCGTCATGATGTATCCCATCCTGTGCAACGTGCGCTACGAGACGCTGCACATCATCCTGCGGCAGAAGGCGCTGTGGAAGCAAATCGGATTCAGCATATTCGTCAACTGGGTCATCGCGCCCTTTTTCATGGTACGCGGAGCCCTCCTATCTAGCTATGTATGTACAAGCCTTATGGCCAGTGCTGCTGACGCCAACCGTCACAGCTCGCCCTCGCGTGGGCTTTCCTCCCTGACGAGGCCGACCTGCGCACCGGCCTCATCCTCGTCGGGCTCGGCCGCTGCATCGCAATGGTGCTCATATGGAACGGCCTCGCCGGCGGCGATGCCGAGTACGGCGCCATCCTCGTGGCCGTCAACTCGGTTTTGCAGATGGTCCTCTTCGCGCCCCTGGCCGTCTTCTTCGTCAGCGTCATCAGCCGCGAGAGCGGCGGGAACATCCGCAAGCTCTCCTACTCCGTCGTCGCCACCAGCGTCGGCGTCTTCCTGGGGATCCCCTTCGGCGCCGCCGTCGTCACCCGGCTGGTGTTGCGGAAGCTGGCCGGTCCGGAGTGGTACGAGCGCGTCTTCGTCCGCTTCGCGTCGCCGTGGTCGCTCATCGGCTTGCTCTACACCATCATCGTGCTCTTCGCCGCCCAGGGCAAGCACGTCGTCCGCCAGATTGTCTCTGTCGTCCGCGTTGCCGCCCCCATGATCGTGTACTTCTTCGTCATCTTTTCTGCCACACTCTGGGTTACTCGCCGGCTCGGCTTCGGCTACCGGCTCGGGTGCACGCAGAGCTTCACCGCGGCCAGCAACAACTTCGAGCTCGCCATCGCCGTGGCCGTCGCGACGTTTGGGCCCGACAGCGACGAGGCGCTGGCGACGTCGGTCGGGCCGCTGATCGAAGTGCCGGTCCTGCTGGGCCTGGTCTACCTCGTGAGATGGCTGGGCAAGCGATGGCGCTGGAAGGAGTAGGACCCAAGAGCAAAAGCCGCTGTTGTACCCACGCCTCACCTCGCAGCCAGGCATGTCTGTCGCGGGAGGATGAAGCTAGTATTTAGAGTAGACAGCAGTGTTGAATCAAATGTGGCCACCGCTCTCGAGGATTTGGAAGAGCACCGTGTTTCTGGCAAAGCACTCGTCCTGGGCGTTGCATCCGAGCCTTTCCTTTGCCAGCTCGCGGTCTACATGGCCCTGCATCTCAGCGATGATGTGGGCCGCGTCCAGTTCCATGGGTGAGGGCACAATAGCCGTGTCGCTGGGAGACATTGCTTGCACACCGTTGGACGACGGCGTGATTGCGCCCGGGCTTGGGCCAGCTGTCGAAGGGCTCTCGGCCCTGGAGTCCGAAGAGGGCATCGTGCACTGCGTCCTGCCGTCGCAGCATCCCTGCTGCACGCTCGCAGAGGCGAGCACGTCCAGTTTGTCGAACGGGGTAGCGCTGTGCTGTCCCCACGGAGGCAGTGCGTAGTGGGATGTCCCGGGCGGCATTGACCAGCGGCCTGCGTCGTGCATGGGAACTGTGCCAAAGGCAGGATTGCTGCCCTCGCTGCTTCCGCGTGAGCTGATGTCCGCGGATCGAGCAATGCTCGGCTTTGTATCCAGAGGCCTCGTGTCCGGCGGCGCCGCCCCGTCCAGGCTGTCCACCGCGCGTAGGCGAACGGTAGACAAGGTCTGCGCGGCGTCCTGGTCCTGCGACGACTGCAAGAAATCGTCGACGTCGGTCTCGCTGGCGCCCAGCTGCGAAAGCATGGCACGCAGCCGGGCGTTCTCGATGGCGACGGTGCGAGCCGCCTGCTGCATCTCCAGCGTGGCCTCGACGCCGCGTCGCTCGTACTCCTGGATCTTGCGCTCCATGCCCTCGACGTACTCTTTGCGTCGCGCCCGCGAGCGCCGCTGGTTCTCTCTGATCCGTATGGCCGACGCAGAGGTCGCGCTCGCAGCCTGCTAGAACCGTGTCAGCAGAGCCGGTCCGAAAGAGAGGAACAGGCCAAGCCAAAAGCTTTTTTTGTGTGAAGCCCAAGAGTTGCGTCACAGCGAAGAATGCTCGTCGTGCGGGAAAGCAAAGGGTAAAAGCAAAAAGCAAAAGAGGGAAACAAAATTCGACTCACCTTTTCTCCCGCCATGACCGGTACCGCAGAAGCTTTTGCTGTTGAGAGACGCAATGGGCAGCAGAAGAGGCGACACTGGCTCGAGTTTACTCGAAAAATGACTTTCATGCGGGTGGAGCTCAGGGTCTTCTTTTCAGGAACGCGCGTGTGCCTGGAGCCGGCCAAGCCCAACAACTCCACCATTCCAGCCAGTGTCGGACGACGCTTGCCAGGGGTCCGGCGCCTCTAGGGTATAAAGCCACAAGACGAAGCTTCGAGTACGAGCACTCCGTGGACAAGTTTGACTTTCTGCGTGAATTCATACTGTGGTAGCTTTCCTAAGATGTCTCGGTATGTGATGTTTTCCCGGGACTTGGAAATACGTCGCCTGCACACTGGGTGTCAGGTCAGTACGCCGGGCCACCCCTCAGCGGCCACATTCACCAATTGCCCACAGCGGCAGAACCAATTGATGCACGCACTTTACCAATTCCACTCCTCAATGCGACTTTTCACGACGTGCTTGTAAAATGAGTAAAGGGTATCATAACCTGCGTCCCAGCAGCTCCGCGGTCCTCGGCTGTCCAGCCCAGCCTCTCGCCCATCCCCTCACCATCCATCACTTGAAGAGCCTCTTCCGCGTGCGAGTCGAGAACCTCTCCACCCCGTCTCCCTGCTGCGCATGCCACAGCTGCTGCGTGCCCACGCCGTGGCCCTCGCCGCAAAGCTTGTACCGCCGCCACGCCTCTCGCAGGTGATCTGGTCGCAGCGGCCCTCGCCTCGAGTCGGCCTCCTCCTCGGCGGCTGCCTCGGCGGCGGACGACGGTGGTGTCGGAAGATCGGTCTGCTTCTCTCCGGCCGTGATCCATTCTCCTTGCACGTTCCGTGCCGACTCGATGATCTCGCCCGCGAATAGCTTGGCGACGGCCTTCACGGCTGTGCTGACCATCTGGGGCACCGACTGTGACACTGTTGCGTTGACCACCTAGCCCTGCCGTCAGTGCACCAGGCCGACTTGGCGAGTTAGGAGAGAGACTTACCCGCTTGACAACGGCATCCGACAGCTTGGCCGCGCGCCAGAGCTCGTAGCGGTTGTACTGCTCGCTGTCGAAGGCTTCCACGAGCATAGCCCTCAATCTTATCTCTTCCTGCTTCTGCTCCTGCGTCCGCGCGACGACGTCCTCGAGCGCCATCTCCTCCTTCTCGTCATCCTCGTCGTCTTCGCCCTCCTTGTCGGCGCCCTGGCCGCTCACCGTCGTCGGCGCCTTGCCGCCTACGAGGCTGGGCGTCCGCTCGGCCGACTCTTCGCCCTTTGCCTGCTTGGACTTGCGGCCGCGCTTCTTCTTGGGCGCGCCGCTCGCCGTGGTGCCGCTGACGGCGCTGCCACTGACGATTGAGGCGGCGTCGACGGAAGGGGAGCGCGCGTAGGGAGAGCGGCCCTCGGGTGGAAAAGATGTTTGGCGCAGAGGGTGCGTCAGCGTAGACGACTGCGACAGCGTCGAAGGCTTGCGGCGCTTCACGTTCGGGGCGTTGACATCGATGGTGGACGAGCGTTTCTTGTTGGGCAGCTGTGCTGGCGACGGGTTGGGCGGCGACATGGCCAGCGGCGAGGTTGCGTACGGCGGCGAGGCCATGATGCCGAATGAATGAGAGCTGCAGATAACGAGCGCAACTTCGGGAGCGCCGTGAGGAGCGAGCGACGCGAGAGGGTTGTAGGTCGACGGACAACGTGTGGTGAGTGTCGCTGGTAGCACGCGTCCGGAGCACACCAGCGCATCGCAGGCGCCATGTCACATGACTGCGGCCTCCAGCGCCTACGCCTGACGTCAAGCGACGCGATAAGATAGGCTTGGACCCTGGGGAATTTTCAGACGCCTCCCCCAAGCGACGGACCCTCCGACGCCAGCCGTCCCGTAGTAGCGCTTCGTCCGAGCCGCTACGCATACGTATCAATTCATCTTCGCCAGCCAACCAGTTCAATACAAAAGATAAGGTAGCCTAGCTTCTGATACTCGTACATCTAGCGCAAGAGGAACTTTTCGCTTAGCTTAGTATTTGCGCAAGCCCTCGCCGTTCAAAGCTAGCCTTAGTGTCTTGACGTGTACGGGCGAAGGTAGATCCAAGAAACGAGCTGTTTATAAGTAATGCGATGGCCTTGACAAACTCTGCAAACGACGGCATATAAGTTACTAGGCGAGAGACTCCGATGCCGTCCAGAGTGAAGTCTAAAAATTCTCCCCGTTTTCCTAACATCGTTGAAATATCTGACATCCTCGACACGCTAAGATCGGTCGCGATGCCGGTCTGCGTTCGGCCGAAACGACAGCCGCAAGGGTAGCTACACGGACTTGTGATTTGATTCCATCGTTAATCCTACGGATTCCTGATGTTTCGACACCAAACATACGCGCTGGCGATACTATCGGAAATAGCCACGCTGAATTGAAAATGTGGTGTCTGCGAAGCGCCCTCGTGAATCGCATCGGGCAACGCGAAATTGGTGGGGCGGCAGCCGGACTTCTTTCCCGCCATTATACTGGGCCGTCAGCAAAAATCCCCGCGAATGACACCTCCACCGGCCGCCGCCGACCTCGCTCTCTCCAGTCCCTCCATCCTCCTCCTCCAACATCCCCCATCCCCTCCTCCCCCCAAATGCTGTCGCGCAGATCCGCAATGGCACAGCAGGACGGCCTCGACGCCGCCGCCGCGGCGAAGCGCTCCTCGGACCGCATCAGCGTCTCCGACTCCTCGACGAGCGACGAGTCGACGGCCGCCGCCCGCCGCGAGCGCAAGCGCAAGCGCAGAGAGATGCAGAACGGCAGCGCCCACCACGAGGCTCGCCGCCCCAGCGCCTTCGAGAAGCGCCGCGACAGCCTGGGCAAGGCCGCCCGCGACCCCCGCGACGAGGCCCCCGTCACCAGGCGCGCCCCCGTCGCCGGCCAGGGCCAGAAGGTCAGGGCCCCGAGCCCCGTCATCGAGGACGACGGCTTGAGCCGGCCCTGTAAGCAACCCCCCTCCCCTTCGCATGCGCGCGTGCTGACACCCCACCAGGCCGCGGCACCCGCCAGCGGCGCGAGGAGAACGCCCAGGCGACCGAGGAGCGCCTCGACAAGATGCGCGGCGCCGTGCGCACCCTGCTCGAGTGCGTCGGCGAGGACCCCGACCGCGAGGGCCTGCTCGACACCCCGGGCCGCTACGCGAAGGCCCTGCTCGAGTTCACCAGCGGCTACCAGACCAATGTCGAGGACATTGTTAACGACGCCCTCTTCCACGAGGGCCACAATGAGATGGTCATCATCAAGGATATCGAGATCCACAGCCTCTGCGAGCACCACCTCGTGCCCTTCGTCGGCAAGGTATGGACAGGCGCCGCCCCGTCAAGCCCCCCTCTGAACCCCCCGGCTGACCGAGTGACCGCCGCAGATGCACATCGGCTACATCCCCTCCAACACCGTTATCGGCCTCTCCAAGCTGCCCCGCATCGCCGAGATGTACGCCCGCCGCCTGCAGATCCAGGAGCGCCTCACCAAGGAGGTTGCCCACGCCATCATGGAGATCCTCAGCCCCCAGGGCGTCGCCGTCGTCATGGAGTCGAGCCACCTGTGCATGGTGATGCGCGGCGTGCGCCAGACCTCCACCTCCACCATCACCAGCTGCGTCCTCGGCTGCTTCGAGCGCAAGTCCAAGACCCGCAACGAGTTTCTCAGCCTCGTCGGCATCAACCGCAAATGAGACGACGCAACCCCCGTCTTCGTTCTCCCCCCTCATCGCTCTCCATCTCCTGGCATTGCAAGGACGCTTGGCTGGCTAGGCGGCATCGTGTTTTGAAAAATTAAAAAAAGCTCATCATCTCTGCATCTTAAACGGCGTTTGGGAAATCCGGGTCTGGGAAGCGGCTTGCGAAGATGTCCTGCCATGTATTCAACAATTGACTGGTCGGTGTTATCATCATGGGACGACGAGAGTGGCGCTGCATTGGCACATAGACTTCCCGGGCTCAACGCCCCTGAAGAAGAGTTGGCGATGTCGAAGTAGGCAGATCAGCAGCAGCTCGTCAGTCAACAACCAACAAAACTCGGAAGAGACTTGTTTGATCAATATCTATATAATTGCGCCAGATTTGCTGGCATGTATAACCGTCGTTGCGCTCGCGGCAGCATCTCCTCCATCGTTTTACATCACGACGCGACCAGCTCACATTGTCATCGCCAGCGCGGCCAGAGTGCAAAATACTGAACAACTTGATTAAACCTCATACAAATCCCCCAGGTCCTCGATGCGCCTCCTCTAAGTGTGACCTAACCTCGCGCCATACATATGATGTTACAGAACACCCCTAATGGATACTATTGATCAAAACGCCGCCCCTCTTGAACCCGTCGCACACCGCACACAGAAAATGAGAAACGCCATTTGACCTGAGCTGTTTACTCCTCGAAGCACCTCTACTCCCCGTCTAACAAGGCGTCCATGCCATTTCTCTCGCTCTCGAGAGATTCCGCCGTAACGGGGCCGTTTGTGACGCCATCTTTTTTCTTCACGTCGTCGTCGTCTTCTTGGTTCGTCATCTCCTTGAACATTTGGTCAACGTTGCCCTCGTCGTGCTTGCCCACGCCGCTGTCCATGTCCACCGGCGACATTGACCCGTTCTTGTTGCTCATCGATCTGCGACTCGCACCCCAGACATCCGGGCCCCAAATCGTCTCGGCCTGCTTTCTGCCTTCCTCGGTGCGGCCGAGTATCTCCAGAGCCTTACTCTTCCCGGCCTCTGTTTGAAGGTTGATCCCGTCCTCTTGATCCTGCAACAGCCGCTCTTCCAACGACATGGCAGAGTCATCAACGAGGACTTGCGGTCCTCCAGACCCCAGGAACCCATGATTGCTGCGGTCTTTGTCTGACACTGAGGCAGATCGATCCGGATGGCCGTGCGAAAGAGTAGCTGCGTTATCGGGTGTCGAGCTGACCATGCGGGAATAGAAAGTCGGACCGCCGAACATGGAACTGTTGGGTGGAGGTGCGATGCCCGCTGGCGAGCTTGATTGAGCGGCGGCAGCCGCAGCCTCAGCGTTTGCCGCCTTCCTCCGCAAGCTGTTGGCTTTGCCCTTCGCATGCTCCGGGAGATCGTCGGGGTTGTCGACTCCATACTCCGCAAGCATCTTCTGCAGCTTCGTCGGCCGAGGCTTGCGCGTGCTCAGAGACACCTCCAGAATTGGCGGCGCCTCGGGAGCTACGGGACACCACTTATGAAGCTCTTGCCGGAAGAAGTTTGTCTCGTAGGCGAGGAGGACTTCGGCACCTTCGAGCTTTCGCAGATAGAATCGTTGAGTCTCCGCTTCCGCCTCTGTCGACAGAAGAGGGTTGCAGTATCTCGCAATGCGGTCTCGGAAGACCTGCGCATTCTCAATTATGCGGCTGAGAACCTCTTCCTCCTCGGGCTGGAAGGGCAGCCCCGGCACCTCTTCCGCCAATGCAACAAGATCCTCGAGCTTGGGCCGCGCGGCATCGCGTGGTATCTTCATGCGCCAATCGCATATCGGGCACGTGTACTTGTCATCTTCCTTGACCTTGCCGCGGGCGATCTTCAAGCACTTGTAATGATACCTGAGAAGATATTATTAGCCATTCTGCCGCCTCTTTCGCCGTCGGGGACACTCACCATTCATGACAAAGCTCGCACTCAATCATCATGCCGGCCTCGATCCTCCTGCAGATACAAAATACCTGCCGAGATCGAGGATCCTCCCATCGACCTGTCCCCTGCTCGGGGCTTGCCTCCCTCGAGACTGGTTCCCCAGGCAGCCGAGGGGTGTCGTGGTCCACGTCAAAGCAATCTGCGTTACGCTCCAGGACGTACTCGAGATGGCTTTTGAGGATATGGAGAGGTGCATTTGACTTTCCAAACAGCTTTTTCCCTTTGCGCATCCAATCCTCATGTCGCTTTCTCTCATTCTCCAGGTCCAGCGTTCCGTTCGGTTTGGAGTTCAGGTCATCGAGCTTCTTCGAAAGCTCAACAATTTCGGAATATCTTGGTCGCTTGCTGAAGTCCTTATTGCGACATCGCTCAGTTATGTCGAGTATCTGGCGATGAGCCTCTCGTTGCTTGAGGAGAATCTGGTCGACGGCGGCGAGTGTTTCTTGAGACACCGGAAGTACGTTGACTGACACCTGAGTGGACAGCGCCTCGAGCTGCGGATAGTGAATGATCTCGGCATCAATGAGTTCCCTCGCTTTTCGCTCCCAGGCCTCGCCAGCCTGCATCTGATCGCAGTAGTATTTCAAGTGGTCGTTATAGCTCGGCATCTCGAGTCGTTTGCCCTCTTCGATGAGTTCTTGAACCTCCTTCAGCGACAAGTATGCACCTCGGCATGAGCGAGCCTTGTTGTTCCAGCGAATCTGTTCAAGAACCCTGGACAGACGATCCACTTCAGGCATGTCCACGTTGAAGCTACGCCCTTCTTCGAGCAGCTCTTCAAACGTGTCCATGGCTGACATGGATGTGGCCGTCGTATTCTCCAATGCTCGGGCCGCGCTGACCTGGAATTCCTTAATCGCACCAGCGCGCTCCTGAAGTTGGGCAATCTCGGGACAGTCGAAGCCAATGTGCTCTGCCTCTCTCAGCAGCCGGTATATGTTGGCGACGTTGCGAGACTCGCGCTCTTTCTGGTCCTGGAAGGAGCTACCGATCGATTTTCGCATTCCGCTCTGCCAGACCTTTTCATTTTTGCGACGATTCTGTTGTTTGCGCACAATGTAATTCGTGGCCTCCTCGACCCAGTCGTTACATCTGTCGACAAACTCCTTCAAAATCGGTAGTGATGCGAGTTCGTACGGAATTCGCTCGCCCTCATGGAGAAGTGTTCGCAGTGATTTGAGCGATGGCGTCGCTTCTTCGCTAAGCATCTTTGCGTACTTTTCTTCCCACAGCTCAGGAGTGTGAGCTTTTTCGACAACTCTATCGTAAGCAGCAGCCATGGCGTCTTGTGACTTTCGATAGTATAAAGTATGCCCCTCGCCCTGGAACCTTTGCTCCTCTGGAAGGTCGCAACACGCATAGCTTCCGGCATGGACGATGCATAGAATCTTACCGGAGCGCTCACACTTGAAACGTGACAGATAGGCGAACGCCTTGCAATGACTGCAACATTGCTCCTCCTCATCCTGGACGTCCTCGTCCTCGATCTTGAAGGTAAGTGGGCAGCGATCCTCACTCCCTCCGGAGAGTTGGCATTGGTGGGCTGAGGCCTCCGTATGCTTAGAAACAAATTCCTCGCGCTGAGCAATCTCTCGCTTGTGTATTCGGTCCAAAGCTGGAGCGAGCCATTTCGCGGTCTGAATGGTGAGACCAGAGGCTGCACTGCCCTCGGCAGCAGTCCAGAGAAGTTCATCGTGCGAAAAGCATGGCTGTCGTCGGAAGAGTTGCAGTCTCTCCACACCTGCGAGTCCAAAGGGCTCCCAGTCGGAGGGTGCGAAGTTGACGGCCTCGTTGAAGTTGAAGCCATGGTTGAATCCGGCGTGATAGGCCTGTGGAAATGTAATGACGAATTGACCGGCCCGCTGGTCTAGAGCATAGACTCGAACCCCGGCCTTCTTCAATTGCTCCGGCGTAAGAAGCGTTACGAGCTGGAAGAGCAGGTCTGGCTGAGTTTCAAAGAGCTCGGGCACTGCTTCCTTCATGGCAGCCTCAAACTTTTCAGCATCCTCTCCGGGGATTCCGTACCACGTCTTCGTCGCGCCGAAGTGCTGGTAATTGGCGGAGTACGCGTAATGATCCTCATTGTGCCAGCAAAACGTTGAGAAAATCATTCCGACATAAACCCATGGCACCGTCATGCCAGAGATGTCGGACTTGATGTGTCTGAAGAGACTCTCATGGTGGAAAGGGAGGACGTTGAGGTTCCAGGGGTCCGTTGCGTATGGATTGCTCGGGTTCTTTTCGACGGTTGGGAAACCGGATCCGTGTGTCGTGCAATGGATATCTGCGCCGTACTCGACCTCGACAGTTTCCTCCAAGTCGGCGACCAAGCGCCAGAACTCGGCCTCCACATCCTCCTCGGTGACAGGGCGGTGACAGTTCAGTGTATGATCAAAGGGCATCTTCTTCTCAAAGTAACCCTGCTTGAAGTCGTTCGCCTTCTGTTGAAACTGCTTCAACGAGTAGAGGCCGCCTTCCTCAAAGCCAAACTGGCCATCGCCGACGAGGCAGCGAGGGCAATTCCATTCGGCATCTGGCTTGCGCCTCACCGGCGGGTCGAGACAAGGGCCGTGATATGCATGGTCGCAAGATTCGCAAACAAGCAGACTGCCTGAATCCTCGCCTCTTCCGCAGTTCTCGCATTTCTGGCCTTGTTAGTGATGGGCGACTCTCGGCTACGTGCGGATGCTTACCTCTCCATTTGGTACAGACTCGTCGCGCGGAATTCGGGGAACCGATGGGCGAAACGGGGTCATGTGCGATCCAGCTACAGTGGGGACGGCTTCTGCAAGGCGACGCGGTTAGACCACTGTTAATTGACCAGAAAAGAATCGCCACTTCTTACCCTTCTTTAGACGCTTGCTGCGCCGGCTGCTGCTGTCGCCCTCTTCCTTGTCGATATCAGCCTCCTTCTTGGCTGAATCAGATAAACTGCCGCAGCTGGGCTGTCGCTTCAAGCTTGCGGCTGAACCGAGCCCGGAAGTGCGGCACTCTGGAGTGTTCATTGTAGACGATCCAGGGCTATCGGTTCGCTTAGGATCCGGAGTGAAGCTCTTGTTGTCGCCACTCGTGCCTCGATTGACGCCATTGGATGCCGAGTTTACTGCGGTGAAGCCATTCGTGTTGATGGCAGTGAAGCCACCGGGAGTACCGCCTGATGTGGGTGCGGGCGGAGCGTCGACCATGGGCGTGTCTCGATCTGCCTCCTTTTTGAGTCCATTGAGGCTGGATTGCAAAGCGTCTGCCGCCTGCTGAGCTGGCGAGTTACCCTTCACGCTGGAAGGCGTATTGGCATCCGACCTTTTGACGGGAGTTGGCGCTGGGCTTGGCGTCAACGGCCCACCGTACTCCTGCTCCAGCTGCTGGTGAACACCCGGCTTGGCAAGACGCAAATACTCCTCATACGGGCAGAGCCATCGCTGATAAGAGTTCTTGAGCGACGTGGACAGAGACGACATTATCTTGCCGCTGTAACCCAAATCTCGGCCGATCTCTGCCCATTTCTTCAGCTTGCAAACTTTGTCGAACCCGCCACGAGATTCGACTGCCTTTTTCAAGCGATACAAGTCGAGCGGTTTCTTATCGACATAGGGCAGGCGATGCAAGTTGTTCCCATGCTGCTTGTGGAACTTGGCAAGGCCGTCGAGATAAGTCAGATTTGCACGGGTGCCTGGTTGGTTGTAAGTCAGTATAGGTCGTCGGCCGGCAAATTAGAAACCTAGAGCGTTATCACTCACTTCCTTCCACAGAATTCAGCTCTTGTTTTCGGGTCCGGAAATGAAACTTCTACAGATGCCATCAGTAAGTCGTTCGGAGGCGCGCTGTAAATGTGCGAATGGGAGCGTCTTGCGATCCTCTCACTCCCATAAAAGAGATCGGGCGCAATGTACATACCTCTGTGTCAATGGCAAAGTCCGGATTCCACGAGTCCGGAGGTATGATTTTGCAGATGCCATATCGTTCAGCCTCGGGAGTGATCTTTTTGACATATTCCAAGGGGTCACGCCATTCGTCCTCGGTCGGACAGTATGTCGGCGCTTCGGGTATGTCATGCAGTCGGTTATTCTTCTTCAGAGGTTCGCGAACTGCTGTTGGCTGGCCACGCCTTTCGACCGAGCTCAGGTCGAGGCTGGTGCTGGCCATGGCGCTCAAGGGGAGCTGGGTGTTCGCAGGATGATAACCGTTCGTGTTGACCTTGCGCTTCGGCCTGGTCGACGTCTGGCTAGAGGAGCCTCCGATGGCCGGTGAGCTGCGGGAGCTTGCATTGGCGCTGCTGGCACCGAGAGCCGCGGCGCCGGTAGGAATTGGTGCCATTATGCGAGGAGATGGCCGAGGCGAGGCGAAGGAGAATCGCGTTGTACGAAAGCGCCCCGAGGCAAACTGCCGATCGCGGCGTCGAGGGCAGTCGCAGATGCGTGCTGAGACAGGCTCGTGGTTCGTTGAGGCAAGCGACTAAGGGCTATGGCACAAGTCGCATCGTAACGGACTCCCGTCCTAGCGGTTGGTGGAGGTCGATCGCAGGCGGACGAAAAAGGCTGCCAAAATGTGTCGAGTTCTTCGAAGAGGCGCACAGAGGGAGCAAATCTGCAAAGAACGGCTTTTGGGGGAGGGCTGCGAACATGTGCGTCAGCGTAAAATGCTAAGCCGGCATTGAAGCGATGTCGAGATGCGGCTGCGCAACTAACACCCAAGAGGAAGCAGACTTACATTCAAAAGGGTCTGCAATCGGCGATTGAATGCATAAAGCAAATGGGCAGATACCCGAGGCTGGTCGGGCGGTGGATTTGCGAGGATTACAGACCATGCAGCCGCCGAGGTGGTGGTGGGAGTTGGTGTAGATGCTGGAGAGAAAAGAGCCGGAGGGCGAGAGGGAGAGGAATGGGTCGCGGTCCAGATGTGAGTGAAGGTGCGGCAGGAGGTTCCTGGGCTGGGCTGCTCCTGCCGCCGTGCGTGGGCTTGCCTGGGGGCGGCGGCCTTGGGGCAGGAGCGACCCAGACCAAGGGTGGGCTGCTGGCCCGGGGCTGCCACGCACGGCACACTCGCAGAGTAGCGGCAGGCCCGGTGGAGACCCGCTCTTGCCCATATTATCACTTCAGCGACATTCGGACATGGCCTGGGAGCAGCGTCGCCGTCGAGAACCCCCTTGGCGGGATGCTTGATATCTAGTTCCATCTTCATTGATGAAGCTCGTCCGTCGCTCGGCATGATGGAGAGGTCTCTCGCGCTCACAAGGATCTGACACGCGGAGACGGAGAGGCGCACACGGACCCATTGACGACGACACGGGGACGTGAGCGCGGGTACCTTCCCACCTGGGTTTGCGTCACAGGTACCTCAGGTCGGCACTCAAGGTAAGCACAGCAATGCAGCAACACACGTTCTTGCGCGCCCATCGGGGCACGCCGAGCTCTTTGCGAGGCAGTCGTCGCTGCTTCGCCATGCCGCACCGTCCATAGACCATATGCGCTCGCGATTTTGCTGGGCCGTCCGGCCAGCGACCAGGGTTGAGTCGCAAGCTGAAGCGACGAGGATCTGCACGCGACGCGGACGGCTCATGTCGCACGCCGAGTCTACCGGATCCATCGCCGCGGCCCCCCGAGGGCATGCATCGCTACGAGTATGTGCCATGCGCTGCGTCGCCACACTTATGCGTGCTCGAGCGCCAGACAAGCGACCGCAAAGGGCAACAGGCAACGGCAAACTATCGCTGCATCCTGGGTACAGCGGTGCATGCAGCCTTTCAACGCCACCTACCAAGACGGATACGCCTGTCCGAATGCGGCACTGCGCTACCGAGCACGATGAGGCTTGCGCACCAGAATTACCAAACCAAGCCCTCTACGAGTACTGTACATCTGCGCGGGCAGACACCGTCCGACCCACCGAGTCAAAGCATCATCTGTTTGTCCAATGTGTCCACAAAAGGCTGGCGCGCCGCCGCTGGCCTCTGATATAGGCCGTCGCACGTGCAGGGGTTTGGTCGCTACCAGCGTCCCACCAGGCCAATCAGGCGTCGATGAAGTTGGAAAAGTGTGTCTCGTAGAGTTTTTTTTGGGGCTACCTGCTTCTGGGCAGGCCGGGGACCCCCCTGTCCCTTCTGGCGGGGAACCCCGGCCAATGGGCAGAGCAACGGCCTGCAGGATGGGGGCATCATGAGGGTGATGTCGGGCCTGGATGAGGCCAAGGGCTTTGTGCAAGAGAGCCTGCAGCAAGACATGAAATAGATCTACCTGCGTCGTGGTTCGTGCTTACCTACCTAGGTACTCTGTGCCTTGCGCGCACCAGTCCCGTGCGCATGCCTCGCCGTGTGTAAGGTACCTACCTATGTACGCCTTGGGTCTTGGTAATATGGCACGCACCCTGGGTGACTTGATGCCTTGCCGCCCTAATGTTGCACGAAGACAAGCCTCAGCACTGCCACGTCTTTATTTCGACTTCCTAAGTGACGTCGGCTTCACAAGAGAATGCATAGGCATGACGCCACCGCTGCCGGAGGAGAAGGGGAATGGATCCTCAATTCATCAAGCCGTCTTTGCACGGCTTGTCTTCTTCAGCAGCTTCTCAACCTCTTTGCCGCCGCGGATGCGGAGGCTTAGCTCTTTGATCATATCACCCCACCGTATCTCTCCCCCGCACGACGGACACCTACAGGAGTCGGGTATAACATGGCCATTACCGTTCGTGGATAGAGCATGGCGACTCCAGCAGTCCAGGTGCCCCATTGATGTACAGTTCTCGTTGGGACACATCGCATGAAGACCCTTCGCCGACTGCAGAGCTTCTTTGCAATGAACGCAAGCGCCCTCTTGCTCGAAAGCGACAACACCGTTGGCTTTTTCAATATATCCCTTCATCGGCTTGTAATCAAGCGGCAGTGCGTAGATGCCCCTTGAGACATCCGACGGCGCC
This sequence comes from Tolypocladium amazonense, assembly GCA_024340795.1. Classification (NCBI taxonomy): domain Eukaryota; kingdom Fungi; phylum Ascomycota; class Sordariomycetes; order Hypocreales; family Ophiocordycipitaceae; genus Tolypocladium; species Tolypocladium amazonense. The sequence continues at coordinate 16,516 of JALHCE010000030.1, read as the reverse complement.
TCTGTTTCGGCAGGCGGGCCAAAGTCTGTAAATATTTTCATCCCAGACCGGATCGGCTTGGCAGTGGACTTGAGCCAGTCCTCCCATGCCGAATGGGCCTCTCGCCGGAAGAAGTGCAAGTTCAAGGGCCACCGTGCGAAGCTAGGGACACCAGTGAGGAGGTGCAGGTTCGACATGACCGACTTGAGGCTGCGACTCGGTCGCTTGGGCATTCCGTTCTTCTTTGTCTGCGTTGAGATGGCCAACCGTGACTCGTTCGGGATGTGTAGCGAGAGATGCGGGTTTGTGAGCGCCCATCTGCGCACGTCAGCATTTGCCTGATGCTGTCCATCACCAGCACCTACTCGAATTTGAGAGCTGCAACCATGCTGGGAAACCCTGAGACCAAGACAATCATCTCCCACGGCCGCAAGGTGTGCCGCGACGTGCGCGCGGCGCCGCCCTTGGCCTCGCCATTGTGCTGTTTCAAGCGGCGCGGGGGGTTGGGCGTTGAACCGATATAGAGAGACGCGTGCCTCACCGTCGAGCGGAGGACGTAGACCGTGTACAGGGCTGGCAACGGCTTTAAAACGTGCGTCATGCCTATGGAGAGGCATCCGACGGGAGAATCATTGCATCATGCGCTGGCGCAAGGAGGGTTGTTTAACCCGTCACCGAGGAGCGCGTCTTACCCCGTTGGCGCGTTTCGCATATGACTAATCACACTTGAGCCTGCCTCCACCGAAGTTGCGACCGAAGTCCGGAGAGTGATGGCCTCATGTTTTTGGAAATTGAAACGTGGAAGATGTCTTATCTTACATTGTCAATACAGGCTATACGCCTTGCGCTCGAGTCTTATAGCTATTGCTGCTTTGTACATTGCAAACTGCGCCACCCATTTGGCTGTTTGGCTGGCTTCTTACAACAGGCCCTGCTTCTGCAAGTCGAGGTAAACCTTCTCCGGCATGACGTTGCCTTCGCTGTCCTCCATCTGAACAATGGTTCCGTCGTCGACTTTCGACTTCTTCTGCTCTTGTTGAATTCTGTCCCAGAGTTTCAGTGCCTCGTCAATCTTCGTGATGTCTCTGAACAGGGTGACATTCGTGATTCCCAGGCATTTCAATCCGTAAATGTGTCGCGGCTCGCCAAAGTGCTTGTCGAAAGCGCGTCGTCCCATGTACACAAAATTGCCGCAGACCTCGCAATGGAACTCCACGCCCAAGCCGTGCAAGCGGTACAGCCAGAAGGGAATTGGCTTGCCGTCCCATGCCAAGGGCAGCTTCAGAGGGTTGTAGATCTTTTCCTCGCCGTCCTCGCCTTCATCCTCTCCGTTCTCGGTGGCTGCCCCCTTCGGGGTCTCCGACACGTTGAGAAGATTGTCGAGCTCTTGCTGGCGCTCGCGCTCGGTCATTCCCTGTTTGCGCTCCACGTTGACGCGTGTGTCGCTACGCTCGGTGCTCATCGAACTGGCAAGCCTCTTGACGCGATGTTCGCGCTCTGCCACAGCTCGCTCCTTGATTCGTTTCGCAGATACGATGGCGCCCTTGCGGTGTATCGCGCCCTCGCCTGTCTCTTCCTTCTGTTGCTTTCTCTGCTCGACAGCCTTGACGTGCTTCCTTCCGGTTAAATGACCATTGTAGACGTTCTCGTTCTTGAACTCCCTTTCGCAGGCGTCACACCAAACAGCCTCAGCGTTGGAAACGCCGTGTGTGGCTCCATCCGTAGAGGGCTCCTCCAGCTGCCAGCCTTTGATCTCGTCTTTGTCCCACAGCTTCTCGAATTCCGCATCAAACTCCGACAAAACCTTGTCGGTATCTTCCAAAGGTTTCGTTCGCTTCCGAAACGACGTCAAATACTCGGAGAGATCACCGACGTACTTGAAGTACTGGTCGGTGAGCTTTTCAGCCCTTTTGATTCCACCAAACCCGGGGGTGAAGTTGTCAAAATTCTCGAGATATTGAAGGTAAGTGAGTCTCTTGACATTGGGCAGGTTCAAGAATGCCTCGTGGCACGTGTTCAAATCGAAGAATCGACCGTAGGCTTCTTCTCCGGAGAAGAGCGAATCGACAATGGAGGGCGCCATGCCGGTTCCATCATCGGCGCGCTTGGTCTTGTAGCGCAGCTCCGAGTTCTCGGCCTGTTCGGCGGGATACCGGGCATGGTGGTCTCGCAGCTCGGTGAGTTGGTTGTAGAACTCGCCAAACGAATCACCTGCGTTCAGGCGCTCAAGATCTCTTGCGGTAGATCCGACATCGTCCGTGAAAATATCCTGAAGATGTTTGGCCTGCGCCTGAATCTGGTCCAACAATTGAGCAATCTCATGGTCTCTGTTGAGAAGATTTCGGATCTTGAAGAGAATATCGGTCAGCTTGGGCCGGAATGCAGCAATGGTGATCACGATGTAAGGTACTCACATGTTTGGGGTCGTCGCGGACGCGATCAGCAATTCCCGACTCGATACGCTCCACGTCCTCGTGGATGTACCGCTCTTCCTCGATGACCAACATCTTGAGGGTGAGGCGGCAAGGTCTAGCCGGACCAGGCTTTGTATAGAGAAGGCGCTCAGAGTCGATGCGAAAAAACCGAACGGCAAGTGGAAGTGTCGGCTTCGCGCTGCTCGGGACTGTTGCTGCTCGTTGAAGCTGGAGAAACTGGAGAAAAATACCAGGAACCATCTCGCAGTCCTGGCAGGCAACAGATGGTGGCGTTCAGCTAGTGCCGAAGTGCCCCGCCGAAGTATTTCCGACCAACTGGTTCAGCTCCAAAACTTTTTGACTTGCTTCCGCGACCACCCCAGCCGCCGCGACGACAGCAAAGCGCACCGTTACTTTCGCGTTTAACCACATTACTTCAATCATGGCCGAAGGCGCAGGAGGAATCGACCGCCAGGCGGAGGAGAGGATGGAGTTCTCGACATCTAAGGAAGTGACGGTCCATCCGACGTTTGAGTCCATGTCGCTGAAGGGTACGCGTATCTAAACTTCACCCCCGAATGATTCGCTGACCTTGCGACCAGAGAACCTGCTTCGCGGTATCTACGCCTATGGCTACGAATCACCGTCGGCTGTACAGTCTCGTGCGATTGTGCAGGTTTGCAAGGGGCGCGACACCATCGCCCAGGCCCAGTCCGGCACCGGAAAGACAGCGACCTTCTCGATTAGCATGCTCCAGGTCATCGACACCGCCGTGCGTGAGACTCAGGCCCTTGTGCTGTCACCCACTCGCGAACTTGCGACCCAGATCCAATCTGTTGTGATGGCATTGGGAGACTACATGAATGTGCAGTGCCACGCTTGCATTGGTGGCACAAACGTTGGCGAGGACATTCGAAAGCTCGACTACGGCCAGCACATCGTCTCTGGCACCCCCGGACGTGTCGCAGACATGATTAGGAGACGTCACCTGCGAACAAGACACATTAAGATGCTGGTCCTGGACGAAGCCGATGAATTGCTCAACAAAGGATTCCGAGAGCAGATCTACGACGTCTATCGCTACCTTCCCCCCGCGACCCAGGTTGTGGTTGTCAGCGCCACCCTCCCATACGATGTGCTCGACATGACCACCAAGTTCATGACCGATCCTGTCCGCATTCTCGTTAAGCGCGACGAGCTGACCCTCGAGGGGCTCAAGCAATACTTTATCGCAGTTGAGAAGGAGGACTGGAAATTTGATACCCTCTGCGACCTCTACGATACCCTCACTATCACACAAGCCGTCATCTTCTGCAACACGCGTCGCAAGGTGGATTGGCTCACGGACAAGATGCGTGAGGCGAACTTTACAGTCAGCAGCATGCACGGTGATATGCCCCAGAAGGAGCGGGACAGCATTATGCAGGACTTCCGACAGGGTAACAGCCGTGTCCTTATTTCGACGGACGTTTGGGCTCGCGGTATCGATGTGCAGCAAGTCAGTCTAGTTATCAACTATGACCTGCCCAGCAACCGAGAGAACTACATCCACCGCATCGGCCGAAGCGGTCGATTTGGCCGCAAGGGTGTGGCCATCAACTTCGTCACCACCGAAGACGTGCGCATTCTTCGGGATATCGAGCGTGAGTATTGCTCCTGGTCCATGCTTACTTTCACAACTGACAATTTCGAAGTGTACTATTCGACCCAGATCGACGAGATGCCAATGAACGTCGCCGATCTTATTGCTTAGATTCCCCGTCTGCAATGAGCGGATGCGGCTCGCAGATGAGTATAATGATCGATCCCAGTGACCGAGTCACGCAACGGCCTGGCGTTGAAAGGCACGCCGGGTTCAAGTTTAAGCGGAGGAAAGGGGCATGATGTATCAGCAAGTGAGTTCTTCACCTTGACCTGTGAAGCTAGAGCAGTGACTGACAGGTGCCCCTTTCATAGGATTGTTTCACGGGAAAGGCCTGAGCACGTCGTGTGCGAGGCGATAGTTAAGCGTCACTTGAACGAAGAGAAATTGGGGACTGTCAAATGGCAGAAGGCTCAGACTCTGCATTGATAACTGCCAGCTCGCTGTCTTTGGTGGATAGGGGCACTTTCGGGGAGGCCTATGTTTTTTGCAAGGTCATGCATATATCAAAGACAGCTCTTAACGCTTTCAGAAAGATGGTATTCCGTACACTGCAATCGATGCAAGCAAGGTAGCCTGCCGTTCCGGCCAACTTCTGACTGACAAGCGAGAGAATGGTGGAGCCTGCTGCCCGCAGACAAGTGAGACAGATGGTTTTCAGTTGCGACCGCATTCTTTTTGCTCCGTTGAATGATGCAACCTTTCCAATCGAGTGTCTGAGGGAATTTGCCAGCTACATGGGACAGGGCTGGAATCAAGCATGAGATGCCAAGCCAATCCCTGCAGGGCAAGGAAGGCAACCATTCCATTTTGCTCCAGAGTTAACCCAAGACGTCAGCATACCTAAAGGTACTAAGGTAGTGAGAAGCACGTGCATTGATGTTGATGCAGGGTACCGTGCTCGCGACTACTACCCTTAGGTATTTGCGTTGTTTGATTGGCACTTGTGTCGTTGGGCGCGAACTACGGATGGACGGGTAGCCTGGGACGGCACGCCTGCGCCAGTGTCAGCAAAGTGCCGGGATCAGTCGGGTCGCGAATGGGACAAATTGAGGGGGCCCGGCATCATAAGGACGTCTGTGGACTTGTTTTGCTTAGAGTTGGGAGATTCTCGTTCTGGCTCTGACGCCCATAGGGGCAAGATGGAAATGTCTCCATGGCTCTTCTCTTACGGTGTCGCGTACCAGGTTCGGCACCCTTAGTGGAACTACTTCACGCCAAATCTTGAAGCTCCATGAGCACATATGGCCGCTGCAAATCAACTGTGAACCGATGCCAGGTGCTTTGGTGACACACGCGAGGGTTCGGCTGGGTCAAGGCTTGCGGCATTGCCCGGGGCCATTGGTCGGGTCCGAGGGCCTGCAGATTGACGGATCGCTGCCCAGTTTCGCGCGGGGCCCAACAGCCCAGCAAGGGTCAGGTTCCAGAAGTCCGATGCTCCATCGCGTTCGGTCTGCATGGGCCCTTCTAGGACAACAGACGACCCGCAATTGGACGGGGAGCGTGCGAAGCGACCCGCGGTCTCTGCTAAATGGCCACGGCACCCTCATGTGAACAAGGGGGCGTTGTATCTTACTCCGTACTCGCATGTCGCAACCGGCCGAGGGGCCTCGTATCACTTGCTGGCAACCCACCGATGATCGCTACACTCTACGGAGTGCTCGGCCGAAACACCAGACGCATGCTCATCAGGCTTTTAAACGAGAAACCAGGAATATTCAGTACTCGCATTTTCGATGAGCTTGTAGTGCCGCGAGTGACCTTTTGTTGGATTTCTTTGTTGGTCCCCTGAATCTGACAAGCCCATCTCCAAATTTTCTGGGGACGGAACCACTGGAACAACCTGCATTGGCGCCACTGCACGCGGGACGTTGTACCTTGCAGCTTTGCAGTTCCGCCTTGCAGCCCTTTGAACGAATCTGATGCAGGCTTCCAGCAGGGCAAGGTGCCAACTCTTGCCCTGGCATCTTGTTTCAGATGCCCACCAGTTCGAGCCGGGGAGCATGCTGAACTTTCTTCTGCCTCGGCCAGCATGCATAATGCCATCGAGGACTTCGAGATGGGATTAGATATACAGCCACCAAACACATCTGCAAAGCAATCCGTGGTTTGTACTGCTGGCGCATTGCTGGCTCGGTTGGTCTGTCAAGCTAGAGCTGCAGCTACTAGACAATAGTTCCGGCCCCTCGTAGTGAGGTATCTTGTGGCAAGCTGCGCCGTACAACGACCCGCCTTGCGCTTTGAGGCGCCGTGCGAGTACGACAGGGAATAAATTCGTGCTGCACGCCTATTTAAGCTTGATGATCTCAATTGCGATCGCAGGTCACAAATCCCATGTACAAATAGAGGAGCTGCAGGGCACAAGTGTACTTCTCGAACGCTGGGACGAAGCGATGGTGTTGTTTCACGGCCTCCCACAGTTGGGCCTGCCCAACACAATCCCTTGGCTGGTGAAGGAAGTTACGCTTCAGCGACGCGACTGCCCGAACGGCGAAGCGGCGTACCCCATCCAACGGCAGCGGCCCGTAAGTAATTTAGTATCCTGAGGCTAACAAATGTGAGCCATCTCCTTCCTCTTGCTTCCTTTCCCCTTCCTCTCCTCATCTTTCTCCTTGCATCGTACTGCCGGCTACGAATGCTCGACCTCGTTAAATCCTCCGTGACCACCAATTTTTAATGGACAAAGTTGTTTTGTTTCTTGCATTACCCAGGCATACGAATTGTTCCCAGCTTTGAGTCACAATCTCACTCTCTCCCCTTGGCAACGGTGCCTGACGGGATATTGTGTTGAGTTGGGCTTACACGCGGTATCTAGAGCTCCCTGCGAATCAGCTTGGTATGGTACGTTCATGCATGGATGCCTCGCAGCAGATGATGCCGCGCATCCGCCCTGTCTGTCTCATCCCCTTGCTTTTGCAAGTGTTTCCCACGCCTGCTGTTCTGACCCCGAACCTGGCCTTGTTGATTAGCCCACGGTGGCTCGCCCCACGTGCCGCGCAGCCGTTCATGGTCCCTGAGAGCTTTCAGCAGCGGGGAAGCTAACGGAACGTAGACAGATAGCCACAAAACTCGACCGACGGACGCTTTGACTACACTGACTCGGAGGCTGAATTAACCCATTTCGGGGCTTTGCGATCGACGCCCACTCAGGCTAGGTGCGTGTGAGCTACTGACGGCGGAGACGTTTAAGCGTACCTGCACCGTGGCGTGAGCAATGCTTTGCACGCAGCTCGGCCGGGATACGCAGCGGCACCCAGCTGGAAAAGCAGGGTCACGGCTAACGTTGCATGGAACAGCCATAGCCATCACCGGATCGGGACCGCCTGGTCAGGTGTTTCAACCACCGAACGGGTGGTGCCTTGGACCCCGTCGCCAATCGGCACCATCGCCGCTCCAGGCACGTCCACTTGACGCCTCGAGCCACCGACCCCAACAGGACCAGGCGATCAGCCCCTGGGCTCTGGCCCTATCAAGGCCCCGACACTGCAGACGAAGTCAACTCGCTCAGGCTGTTGTTAGCTCTCCGGCCCCGCAGACCCCTGCTCCCTGCTTCTTGGCCTTGTCGGGAACCTTGCAAGCCGCGCGCCTCCTCAAAAGCGCCGCCTGGTCGCTTTTCATCAAAGGGGGGAATCCATTTCAGACGTCGGTTCGCTGCTCGACAAACTGCTGCCGAACCTCGTCACAAAATCAGACCCTCGCCTACGCTGCATCTTGGCGCAGACGTGCATCGCGTATCCGAGCCGCGGGTTCTCCCGTCTCAGCCCGCCTTTCGACGAGCAGCTGTAACCTGTCAATCATCTGTCACCTGCGGGCTCAGCGACCGCAGCGACCGCAGCGTCTCCCCGCACCCCGCCTCCGTCATCTGCGCGGCCGGCTCGCCCTCGCATACACGAGCCAACCAAAATGGGCCTGTTCACGCGGAAGGACAAGGCCCCCAAGGGCGGCCCTTCTCTCTCAACCTCTCAGTCCACTGCCAGTGTCAATTCGGGCAATTCACGAGGCATTGGAAATCGCACGTCTGCCAGCAGCATCACGCCTGGAACCCCTTTATCGCCCATGTCTCCCGCCAAGCTTCCCAAGGTTGATCTCCCACGGCCTCCCGACCCGCAGCTGGACCCGACCGGCTACCTCCGAAGCTTGGGCGCCGTCAGAGAAAGAAGCAATATTGTCACAAACAAAGCGCACCGCAACGAGCTGAATCACTTCGACGTGAATCTGGGCCAGTTCCAGAATGTGGTGACGTTTGTCTCTAATCTAATAAAGGTATGTCTCCACAGAGTGCCTGTCTAGCCGTCTTTCGGAGGTTGCCGACGATGCTTTTGAACAGCAGAAGCTGCGACGGGGCAAATTAGCAAGGAGGTGCTCACATTACACGAGCTACTGACACGATCCGCAGCGGGACTATGACGCTCCTTTCACCACAATTCCCGGCCATGGCCGCTATCAGCACTTCTGCGTTGGCGGTCGCGATCGCATCGCCCAGCTACTGTCGACATGGCCTGATAACATCGATAGCACAGAGAGATGTCGTCGGTTGATCGATCTTTTCTTGGTGAGCGTGTTGCTCGATGCTGGTGCCGGCACACAATGGAGCTACAAGAGTGCCGACAACGGGCGCACTTACCGACGCTCCGAGGGTTTGGCAATTGCCAGCTTGGAGATGTTCAAGGCTGTAAGATTGTCGCTGTTTGATCATACCATCATGTGCCAAACTGATTATTCAAAGGGCCTCTTCTCCGGCAATCCTGCCAACAAGGCTCAGGTCGACAAAGTGGGCCTGCAATCATTGACCATCGACAAACTGGAGGCAGGCCTTCAATCCCGCCCAGGAAACGAGTTGGCAGGACTAGAGGGCCGCACGGAGCTGCTCATCAGGTTAGCAGACGCATTGGATGAGAAGAAAGACTACTTCGGCATCGATGGCCGTCCCGGAAATATGATAGGTTTGTCCAAACAGACGTGCTCTCCAGTTCGTACAAGCTGACGCATATTCAGATCACTTGTTATCACACCCGTCGACGCAAGCGTCATCGATGCTCATCGTTCCCTTGCCGGTCTTGTGGAATGTTCTTATGGACGGCCTGGCCAGCATCTGGCCTCCTTCGCGGACCGCTCTCAATGGGGTCTCTCTCGGTGACGCATGGCCTTGCCAAGCAATGCCCAACTCTGGCGCAGCACCCTGGGAGTCAATTTTGCCTTTCCACAAGCTAACGCAATGGCTCACCTACTCACTCATGCAGCCCATGCAATCCTTGCTCAACATGCATTTTGCGGGGACCGAGCTGCTCACTGGGCTACCTGAGTACCGAAACGGCGGCTTGTTCGTCGACATGGGCGTCCTGACTCTGAAGGCACCTGACCTCCAGCGTGGGCTGCAGAACTTTGCGGACTACTGCAAGAGAACCGGTACCAAGGGAGTCGAGGTAGCCCCCATGTTTGAGCCTGGAGACGACGTCGTGGTCGAGTGGAGAGGCGTGACTGTCGGATTTCTTGATGAGCTGTGCAAGGAGGTCAACAAGAACCTGCAAAAGGAACTGGCTGGCAATGAGTTGACCCTTCCGCAGCTGCTGGAGGCTGGCAGCTGGAAGGTGAGAAATATCGCTTGACAACTACTACGGACGTGTTGGCTGACGCAGAATCAGGGTGGTCGCGAGATTGCCGAAATCAATCGGCCGAATACCAAGGAGCCCCCCATCCTGATCGAGAGCGACGGGACAGTCTTCTAGATAGCCAAGCAAGGGTTCTCGGATGAAACGGATAGTAAGAATCGTGGCTCTGGAGGCCGCATCGATTCCTAGAGACGCGAACGCAGAGGGATGGATGACCAGAAGAGTCGGTGTCATTAATAGACGGCTCGCATCATGGGCCTTTGCCGTCCTCTTGCCACCTCCCTGCAAATCGTGACCCCAGAACAATTGACTTGTTGAGATGCATATCGATTTCCCAAGATCTCCTGTCGCGAGGGAGACGCGCTCTATGAGCTCTACTATTTTTACAATTCTTTCCCTGTGCCTAATACCATACCGGTCTAGGGGGCTTTTACACATGGCAGCATACACGTACATACAGCAACTCTACACACCAGGCTCCATCGAACGCCTACCGCCGGTTCTTGTACTTCTTCTCAAACTCCTCGCGCTCCTGCTGCTTGCGCATGTCCTCAAGCTTCTGCAGCATGTCCTTGCGCTTGCGCTCCGCCTTCTCCTGCTCGGTGCCGCTGTACTGGCCGGTGTAATTGGTCATCTGCTCGGAGACGCCCTTCTTCATGTCGTCGAGGCTGCTGGTGAGACGCTCGCGGAGGCCGGCCTGGGGAGCGGTGCGCGGGGCTTCGTAAGTGGCTTTGGTGACGACGGGGGCGGCGGCGGCGTCTGGAGCGGGAGGGAGGCCGACTGCGCGGCGGACGGCGGGGGCGTTGAGAATTATGGCGGTGATGAGAGTGGAGGCGCCAACCGCAACGGTCATGAGGTTGACGGCGGCGGACAGGAAGGTTGTGCCGATGAAGCCGACGGAACCAAAGATGTACATCATGGACTTCATCATCTTCTTTTGGGACTCGGGGGTATACTTAGAGTTGATCTGCGAGGGGCTTCATTTAGCAGGCTGATGGCAAGATGCATTGAGAAACAGGGAAACATACGACGAGAGCTCCAATCATAAGGCCGGTGCCAACCGCTGGAAGGACAAAGTAGGGGTCCGTCGCCGTCAGGTCCGTGAACCAGAGGAAGCCGCCCGTCTCCAGCGAGGGCACCGGGATGTGCGTCATGCCGCTCACGACGCGGAAGAGCCCAAAGGTGAAGGGGATTTGCATCAGCGACCAGAGCATGCCCCAGTTGCTGGCGCCGTACTGCTCGCGCAGCATCTTATTGAGGTACTGGCCCTTCTGGCGCAGCTCCATATCGCGGTCCTGGAAGCCTTGCTGGATGAGCTTCATGGCCTCCTGCGAGCGCGGGTCCTTGCGCATGTTCTGCATGACGGCGTTGAACTTGAGACTGCGGATCTGCGGGTAGAACATGATGGCGCGCAAGAGGAACGCGGTGGCCATGATGGAGGCGCCCCAGCCGAGTCCCATCCAGATGTGCACGTGCTCGAGAGTCCATTGCATGAGCGACGTCGGGCCCCAGCCGTAGTCGAGGCCGATGGCGTGCAGGTAGCCCAGCTGCTCGGGCATGTTGAGGATGTCCTTGCCGTTGACGATGTCGGAGATGGACGAGAGGTCGACGTCGGAGGCGGGCACGACGGGCTCGGTGGGAGGAGTCGGGATGGCGTTCTCGGGGGTCGGGTCGACAGCTCGAGCGGGTTCCGGAGCCGCCGCCGCCGCCGGGGATTCAATGGCCGGTTCCTCGACGGGCGCCGTCTTCTTGCCGTATCCCCAGAGCGAGAAGGACCGCGCAGACGAGACCGATCCGAGCGCAAGGGGCGCGGCGACATTGCGGCTCCTGAGCGGGGAGCTGGCGGTCAAATTGCCGCCGGCACTCCGCAGCGAGGTCCCGAATTGCCGTCCATGCCGCAATCTCTGTGACAGCACGGCGTTCGTAGGGCTCTGCATCCGACAAGTCAGTACGCATTGCGCTGCGCTCCTCGCAGGCATCCGGGGGCGGACGTACGGGCCGTAGGGTCTGGATTTGCCTCCTCAGCCCGGCACAGGGCACGGAGCGCGCAATTCCCCTGCTTGGAAGCATTGCGGCGTCTTGGGATGGATGAGGTTCGACACGCGATGCACGGCCCTCTGGGGATTTTTTTGGGGTGAGGTGAGCCAGGTACCGGGTAATTGTCGGGTCGACCACCCGCACTCTGGCGGCCCCAGTTTTACTGCGCCAGGGTCCGCGACTCGGCGACGGCATGGCATCGGCAGAAGCCGCTGAGCCCAGGCGGCAGTTGAAGACGGACGGAACAGATGATGGGACTTGAAGGCGTTGATGGCTTGCGGACCTTGTCCTTTACATACATAAATATCCAACCAAATGAACTGGCGTTTTAAATCTCAATCACTGCGCCAGACCCGCTCTAGTGTAGTATCTGGGGGCCTCGTGCCGTTCCAGTTCCCCCGCATGGCTGATGATTCAACTCCATTCCCACAGCGCCAGGTCGCGACTTGACGCAACGCCCGCCGCCCCTCAACGTGCCGCAGTGACATCGTCGATAGCTCCTGCATATTGATACGGTAAAACGCACGCCCGTACGTCCTCTACTCCAGGCTTGCGTAGTCTTCCAGCGAGACGCCAGGCTTTGCGCGGCGCTCGCGCACCTCGATTCCCGGCCCGATGGGGTGTGCCGTTCGCCGAGACGTGGGAAAGACCTGCAGATGTCAGCAGTCTGCGCAACAGAGCTATAACGTGGAATTTTCGATGCCATCTGAGGCTGTGTCCTATCCAGCATGGTGCAGACACCATCAGACGTCGCAAAGTCGTCCTGGACATACCTTTGTACCGCCCCATCCCAGCCTGAAGGCAGCCTCATGGGCAAACAGCTCTCCAAACCCCAGCATCATGCCATTGATGAACGGCAGCAGCAAGTTGATCGCAGCACCCCGTATTAAAGACCACACCGTGGGCGGCTTGTAAAGAATGACGGGGGAGCTCGAGGACGGCGGCGACGTGGACAGCTCCTCGCCCGGGGAGTACTGCTCGCTGTCCGAGTGCATCGTGATGCCCGACTCGGCGAGGTGATTGGTCGCGTCTTCTGAAGCCATGGCCGCGCTCCTCCCGCTGGGGTCTCGTCTTCTCCGAGGCGCTCTGGCTGGCTCTTGGAGGTGATGTCGTCGTCCGGCCGGGGCTGAGGTTCGGAGATGCAGCTCGGATCGTCACCATCAGCCGGTGAAGCTGGTGGAGCATGGAGGTGCATTGCGCCTACAAAATTTACGTAAGCTCGCCGCAGCGGTCGGTGTCGGTGGATCGCTGTTCCGGCGGGGCGAATCGCCGTGGTTGCCGCCTGCACGCCTGGAGCTTACAGGGAGCTTCCAGTGTGTATGACGAGGTGAGCGCTGCCTGCCTTGACAAACCAAGAGCCACGATTCCGCGAATGACCACGAGGGCTTCGCCGTGATTATCCTGCAGTCGAAGCACCGATATTCACACTCAAACTGCCTGTGGTTTTCTTCCACCCATTTCACAAATCACAGATTATCCAGCCGTGCTCTCTCCCCTCGACATTGCCCCACGTACTGTCCATAAGGACCATCTTCACAATGGCCGAAAACGAGCCCCGGGACAGGCAGAAGCTATTGCAGGACTTTCGAGATATGTGCATGGCTAGCGAAGAGATGGTACGCTCACTCGTCGACTTCTTTTGGGAGGCTTCCCCGTTGCTTGCGCGCGGCTGACATGGGCTCTATGTTGCTAGGCCACGCGATACCTTGATGCGCACGACTGGGATCTCGTTGCGGCATGCAACAGCTACTTCGCAGATGAGGACGACAAGGTTGAGGGCATGCCTTCCGGCTCGAACCCAGACGAAACCTACACCGGCCCGCGCACCCTCGACGGCCGTCCAGCGCCTCAGGCGTACAGTCGCAGTCGCAATCCTACGACCTCGCAACCCAAGAGAAAAGGCGTCGCGACGCTTGGAAGCCTCGGCTCTCACCAGCATGGCGGTGACGATGATGACGATGACGATGACTTCGATCCAGATGACGATGAGGGCCGTGGCAACTTGTTTGCCGGAGGCGAGAAGTCAGGCCTGGCGGTGCAAGACCCCCACCAGGACGGCGGATCTCGGGGAATCCTAAATGACATTCTGGCCAAGGCAAGAGCGTGAGTGACTCTCTATTAGCCTCAACATCCTTGGATGAAGGTACTGACAAGCTCTAGTAACGCTGCTCAGCCGGCGAGTTCTCCGGAGGCTGGTCCTTCGCGCTCCAGCCATTTCCGTGGCACGGGCATGACGCTCGGTGGCGAGGGAGTAGAAAGCCGAAGCATCCCAGACCCCAACGGCCCAGCTCGCTCTGCAGCCATGGAGCCGCAGGAGCGAGTTCTGCACATCTGGCAGGACGGCTTCAGCATTGATGATGGCGATCTGCGCCGGTTCGACGACCCCGCCAACCAGGCCGACCTGGCTATGATCCGGGCTGGCCGAGCGCCGCTACACCTCATGAACGTGCAGAACGACCAGCCCGTGGACGTGAAGCTTCATCAGCACGAGACGCCGTACAGCGCGCAGCCGAAGAAGTACAAGCCCTTTGCTGGCTCTGGACAGCGGCTTGGCAGCCCGGTGCCCGGTGCCGGCACAGGACGGGCGGCCGCCAGCACTTCTTCACCCACGACGACCGCGACGCCGGCTGCAGCGTCATCCAGCTCGGCTCCTGCTGTGGACGACTCGCAGCCGACTATCATGATTCGAATCCAGATGCCCGACGGCACCCGGCTGCCCGCTCGGTTTAACACTACGCACACGATTGGAGACGTTTACGGCTTTGTCCAAGGTGCATCTGCAGACACTCGTGCGCGAGCGTGGGTGCTGGCCACCACATTCCCCAACAAGGATCATACGGACAGGGAGCTGGTTCTCGGCGATGTGCCGGAGTTCAAGAAGGGAGGCACTGCGGTGGTCAAGTGGGCATAGATGTTTTTGCGCTGCTTATGACGAGGCGGCCAGTTTATGACCATGGCTGAGCTAAACAAAGTAGATAAGGCCTCTTCTGTAGGCCCAGTAATTGCAAGTCGCGGCCGTCGATGACTGGGTTAGGCCGCAGGCACACAACTCTGGACATGCAAGTCGTGACATCGTAACCGCACGCTCTTCCGGGCTCCCAACGCCTCCAACACCGACCAAACGTGGTATCATCAATCGTAAACGCCAATTCCCTAGTTCGTCCCACGCGATCCTACCATTCATGTCGTTGCTGCCGGCGCCGCCACGCCAACTGGACCGTCCAAGAACTTGAAGTGCTCTATGGCAATCTGGCAGTTGAGCATTGCGGCGTTGAAACGTGCCTCTCCCGGCGGCAAGACGACCATGAGATAAGTGTTTGTGGTGAACTTGAGGATGAAGAGGTTGAAGCGCATGCCGGCCTTGTGCTCCATCCGGATGAACTGCTCGGCATTGCGGGGTGTACCCGTGAAGCGCGAGATGCTCTGCTTGAAGTGCTTCATGATGTTAGACATACGCTCCAAGCGGTCTTCGGTGGGGTTGCGTTGGCCCTCGGGAGAGGTCCACGAGGAGACGGCGAGGAAAGAGGTGCGCTCGAAGAGCAGCAGCTCCTCGGCCTCAATGGCGATGCCAAGGTTGGCGAGATTGCGCTCAATGACGGACAGATTGGGGACGAGGTCGTGAATGATAGAGGCCCAGGCTTTGTAAAGGCTTTGATCCCAGATGGACGTGGCAAAGGGAGTGAGCTCGAGCCCCGCGGGAGAGGTGTCGCCGCCGATAGAAGCGACGCACTCGACCGTCTTCTGACGGACGAGACGAACGCGCTCGTCGTAGACGGACTCGCGGGCCGAGGGGACGACGAGGTCCATCTTGTGGATGAGGACGTAGATCTTGGCGGCGGGGGAGAACTGCAGCAGGGCGCTGAGGATGGAGACGTATGTGGCCAGGTCGCGATCTACGTCGCGCGACTCGATGTCGAAGACGTAAATGAGGACACCAACGTTGGAAAAGACGTGGACGCGCTGCTGGGAGAGGTAGTTTTCCATAAAAGCCTCCTGGCCACCGCAGTCCCAGAGGTTGAGGGTGAGGTTGCCGAGGAACTTGACGTGCGAGAGATCGATGTCAATGGTGGCTCCGCTACACACGATGGCAGTCAGCAACTCGATGCTCGCAGTGGCAAGCCCGGGGGAGGGGAGCGAGGCTCACAGGCGGCGGGTGTCGCGCGCAATGTAGTTGCTGAAGATGATGCTGCGCATGCTCGACTTGCCGGAGCCCGACTTGCCCATGAGCAGCACCTTTTTCTTCTTGGGCTTCTTGACCTCGTTGCGGACCTCGGAGGGGGTCGCGTCGGCGGGCGGGCCGTCGGCTGGCGGTTGCGAGGCCATGGCTGGGCGTGCGGTGCGGTGGTTGGTGGTGATGGTCGGCGACGGATCGTGCAGGAGGAAGACGAAGCTGGCTGGCCGCTGGCGGGGCGGTGTCTGAGGCAGATAGACTCTGGAGCCGTGTTGGCGATCTGTGGTGGGGTAGCTCTAGCTCTGCGGCTGGCGGGAGTGACCTAAATAAATGTATGCATAGACCTACGAGAAAGGGCAGTCTCTCGTTGCCAAATAAACGTTGTTTGCCAGCTAAACATCCAAAATGGCATTACGGGACTGCCTAAGTATAAAATGTTTTCTGCCGGTATGCTGTAATAGGCGCAGCAGGCACGTCCTTGTATGGTCGCATGTCACAGGTTTCCATTGTCAGGAACGTTCCAACAGCAAAGTTGACGGTAGGTAAGAAGGTACGTAACGTACTTGCAAGAAAAGGCCAAACCCCTTCAGCGCGAGCAACAATTTTATCAAAAGTGATTTATACCGTTGAAGAAGAGATTTTTTTTTTTTTTTTTTTTTTAAAA